>WEKY01033583.1:0-16956 GCA_013390045.1 Picathartes gymnocephalus
CTCACAAGGCCGTCGCGTCACACTCTTTCTGTAAATATCCAGTGAAATTGGTTTTGACCTTATGAGTTGCTGGGAGGAAAGAGGTGTGTTTCTGTTTATACCAAGCTGGTAAAATAGAAGCTGCTAAGAAGGTTAAAAAAGGTGGTGACTCACGCTTCTCTTGGAAGATTTGAGTGTTTGGTTTTTTATTTTCCCCGAACTGATTTTATCATGAAATGTGTGAGGGGGCAGAAGACATCTCTAATGGTGTTTTCATTGGCATTTTTTTCTCTCATACCCTACATTCTCCCACTGGGAGCTGGTTTGTGAGGAACAGAGATGGCAGGACTTCTGGGCAAGTAACTGTGAGATTGCAGAGCCTGGAAGAGGGTCTGGGCTGACCCAGGGTGGGGTGCTGCCTCCTCACTGCATTTGGCAAGCCCTTGCCCCTGGCAGCCTCTGCCCTCTCCTGCCTGGACTGGGCTCTGAATAGCCTCATGCCCATCCCTTCCCCAGGCTGTATTCCCTTGGGCACTAACCCCCCAAGCTCTGTTTTGTAGTTTGTGGGTCTCTTGTGATAGCCCTTTCCCCACACCTTGCAAAGTGCTTTCGCCTGAAGACTGGTGAAAGACAAGGTGTCTGATTATTTGAGGGAACAGTGACCTCAATTTCCTTATTTTTTGCTTTTGCTTTGAACCTCTTTAAATAAAATTCCTGCCAGATATTTCAAGGAGAGTGGACTGGTTTGGGGTTTAGTATCTCTCATCATTCTTCTCAGAGCTTGGGAAACTTAGCATTCAAATTTCTAGAGCTTCACATGAAGGTGCATCATATACTTTCCTGAATATTTCCATGTTTAAAAATAAACTCTTTGTGAGTGACACCATAAATTATGTTGAAGCAAAAAAATGTTTCACTTCACATTCCAGGGAACAGTTATGATAAAATGATCTCTGGTGAAGGAATTTATGTGGGATTTGTGCTCTTTCAGTGCCTAGCACTATCTGTTTTTAAGGCTACTGTTATTATTATGGATAGGGTAAGGTGTTTGCTGTTTAGAGACATGCTCTGTTCCTAAATTGATGGAAGACTAACAGGAAGAGTGTTGTGTGCCAGCAGTGCGGTTGATGGAAGAAGGAAAGCTAATATGATTTTGTCCTTCAGGGGCATAGCCACTACAGTTTTGTTGATATTTTGGGTTTGTATATAAATATATCTGTGTGTATGTGCATATATGTATACATGGTGCAAATGTAAAGTAGATTCTGTAGATTGCTACAGTAGATTCTGTTGCTTCTTTCCTTCCAAACCACATGCTCTTCTTGTCCTTCTGAGGTGTGTGTGTAAATGTGTGTGCTGCTAGAGAACAGGCTGGTTGTGATGATACACTTAGGAATCATTTTTGTCTGTGGTATTCCATCAACACTTGCTAACTATCCTGACATATATAACTGTGAAACTGGGATAGCCTGATATCTCCAAATACCTGAAAACTTGGAACATACTAGAATAAGTAATTTCTTGTACATACATAGTTAACTCTGCTTTAGTAGCTCTGGGACATCCATTATTTATATTGAAAGTTAAAGAAACTGTGCTTAAACACAAGAGAGTTGTTCCTCTGTGTATTTATTATTATTTATACTAGGGAAATGTCTTTAGCTTTAATTAAAATTACAGTATCGTCTAGGAAATGCAGATTTGCACAGCAGTGATTGATAATTTTTTATCCTTATTAGCAGCTTCAAGACATTTTGATTTGTGCAGGTTGTCCAAATTTTCTTAAACTGTTACACTGAAAATAGGTAATATATGTAATACCTATACAAATATACCTACCTCGTACAAATTCTTGGGGAAAGTAGCCAAGAGAGGAATTTTGGTGGGTTCAAGTGAACTGTATATGTTCATAGAGTCACAAAATAGCTCAGACTGGAAGGGACCCATAAGGATCAGTAAGTCCAGCTCCCTAATGTCCAACCTGAATTTCTCCTGATGCAGCTTCGTTCCATTTCCTCATGTCCTGTCTTGGGTCACCAGAGATGGGAGATGAGCACCTTCCCCTCCTCTGCCTCCCTGTGCCTGGTTAGGACGATGCAGATTCCTGTGAGGTCCCCCCTTAGTCTTCTGACTGCTGGCCGTTTTGATCTCTAGAAAGAAAGCTGATTTGTTTCCAGCAAATTAGTCCTCTGACCAGAGATTATGAAGCCTGATGATCACTGAATTTCTTACTGTTGTTTTGGTTTTGAATTGACTCCTAATGTTAAAGAAAAAAAACAAAATTCAAAAAAGGTTGTGTGGAAGTGGATGTAGTTAGTAATGGAAAAAATTGCTGTAATTAGAGAGATAGAAAAATTAGATCAGACCCGATCAAACAAGACTCAAAAGTGGTTAGATTTATCTCTTATCTTAGAGTCTGTGCTCAAAATTTGTGTTTAAAACTAACAAGGAGGGTATCATGGATGTTAATACAGATGTATATGGCTAGTTTTGAGTTTGTAGGAAATAAAGCAGTATAGCATGCTTCAAGTCCTGTAGAAACTGACAGAAGTTGTAAGACTGTATTTAATACAGCATCTTAGAATGACACTGAATAACTATGATTTCAAAAATACATATTTGCCCTTATTTTGCAAGCATGAGTAATTAGTTGAGGACTACAAGAAGAGTTGGTTATAAAAATACTTGAGAGAATCTAAATTTATTAAAATGTGCTGCAGAATATTTGGTTCCCCACCTGTCTTTCATCACTGTATTATTTGAAGTAGATATTTCTGCTCTTGAGTATAAGTAAAATAAGTATTTGTATTTATGCCCAGAAAGTATGAAACAGAGGTCTTTATTTATTGTATATGAGCTTCATGTGTTTGTTGTAGCTACTAATATCTATAATAATATCTGATGGTCAATAGTATGGTAATCACCTTTCAGACACTCCTCAAGTTCAAAAAAGGAGATGTACATTCTCCCTCTTCACTTTGTGGCTTCGCAATTATCACGGAAGGGGAGTAAAACTGGAATTTATTCAGAATAATGATAAGGAAGTGGAAAATCACTACCAAAGGTTTCCTTCATGTTTGTGGGATTAAGGACTATGAAATGATTTCCAGAATCTAGAGTCATATGGAATAATGTCATGGCATTATTCATAATGCCGTAATCCTTTATTCATAATGCCATAATTCATTATTCATAATTCATGACACTATAAAGGGCAGTATCAAATTAAGTCAGCCCTCTTAAAATTAGGCTGTGTATTTAGTCTGAAATATATCCAGGTGAGAGCATTTGGTATTCATATTGTCAATGCCAAATGTAAAATCAGAGAATAAAGGTGATCTGTAATGGACTTTCACCTTTGTGTCAATAGATGTGAAATATATTTATTTTGGAGAGGCACGTGAATGCCAATGATTAGTAGAAATTGCAGGTGTGTCATATTTCTGTTTGCCTGATCTTATATGGCTGTTCTTTGTTCTACCTGGTTTCTATTTTGTTTGTAATTCAGGTGGTGCCCTGACAAAATAGAGGCTGCTTTCTTACAGCCTGCTACTGGGACAACATGGTACTGGATTTAAAATAGGTTCTGAACATGGAAGGTGATTTAGCAGTTTGGTATCTTGTTGTTAAGAGTGGCATGCACAGAACTTTGATGTTGGAACTGCTGTCTTCTAAAGTGACCTTCCTAGAAGAGGGGAGCATTAAAGACTGACATATAGGAACTTGCTGTTTGAGGGAGATCTGAAGTAATTTTTATATAAAAAGGAATCATAAATCTCCTGTACAATCTTCTATATGTAATGAAATGGTTTACTTTCAACAGGCAAGGAAACTTGGGTTTTTCTATTACATGGTTAATGAACAAAGAATTGTGTGTACTCTCTATGCCTTCATCCAGAGGAATGCTGTGCCTGCCACATCTCATTTATCACCTTCCGTCAGTGTTGGTCTGGAAGAACTTGCTTACATCAGTCTTCATCCCAGTCTCCAAACGTTACAGATCACTGTGTTTGTAATTTATGGTATTATTTTGCAATCCACGTACAGCAAACGCAGAAAGTAATGTTCTTTGGTCTAACAGACTCTTGTCAGTTACTGCATGTTCCCATCATTAATTGTATTAATTCTAGGGTCGTGTGATGGTTTGGTGTGCAACATCAGCTCACTTGTTTGACTGACTGCTGGCCATTTCTTGCACAGACCTTGTGTGCAGCTGAATCATCAAGCTGATCTAAATGTCTGTATAATGACTGTAGCTTCCTTCTGAAACTGTTATGTGTAGCATCCCCTAAGAGAACCTTTATTTGGCTCCTACTGAAGCTTTTTGCCTTTGGAAGAGGTTTTATACGGTTAATTCCCTTGGATCGTAGCAAAATTAAATCCACTAATTGGGGTGTTGTATTAATCTACATAGTACTTAGCACTAAAGCTTTTCTTGTTCTTCAGGAGTTTGTCTTGAGGAAAAAAATGCAAACCAACCAATCGACATTCCTGAAAGGATCATGCAATGGATAAGAATAAATGTGTACCTGAGGTGTACATGAGACTGATGTCATGCCTTAGTCTGGCAAGCATTATTCTTGGAAGAAAATTAGTTTAATCAGTTACTTTGCTCTCTTGACCCTTCTTCCTACTCTCTGTGACACTGACTTTTAAGTTGTACTTATGTGATTGAATCTTTCAGATGAATGTGACTGGAAGGTTCATCTGTCTTAAAAGCCTCCCGACGCCTTATACAGCACTACAGTTGGATGTTCAGCCCTGCAAATTAATGCACTGCTCTTGTTTGAGCAAGAAGTCTGTGTTTGTTGTACATTAAGTGTGGAGGAGGATGTGAAGTGTCTGTGGTGTTCTGGTTGGCTTGCTGGAAATCTGCTACATGTGAGTGCGACTGCCTAGAGGATCCTCTTGAGCCTCTGTTCAGCTAAATACCTCATCTTTCAAAGTCATAAGAAGATAAACATACTGATTTTGAAGACCTAATCTTGTCACAGGTAATTCCTCTGTTACAGTTCACAACTGTTGAAGTAACAAACTATGATAATGATAATCAAGGTTTTACCCTGTGAGGTAAACAAAAAATTCAAGACTGTTGACAAATTTTCTGATTCCTGTTGTGTATAACTTGCAAGCTAAGTGAAATTCTTCAAGTGATTGCTTGAACTTATTAACAATATAAATGTGCTACAAGCAAAAACTATCATATTTATCACTTGGATAAATGATCTAATCAGAAATTATACATTCTAAAATTATGTGGGTATCTTGAGACCTTTTTGCCATAGTAATAAGTTTCAATGCAGTCTTACAGGTTACCATTGCTATTTAACGTTCTCTTTGCCAAACTTGCTACAGAAGTAGTGCTTTATTGGTGCCTGCTAGTGTTAAGTGAGGACAGGCATTGGTGCTGAGAAGACAATGTCAAAGACCTTGAAGCCCTTTGTGTTAAAGAGTTCAGCGGGATGCCACGGGGTGTCACCAATGCGCTCAGTACACTCCAGCTTTTAACCAGGACGTCTCATGGAAGTGATGTCAATGTGAAATGATTGTGTTTACTGAAACGACAAAACTCAAAAAACAGAGCATGGAAGTATTCATCAAACTGGCTCCTGAAACAAACTATCAGGATCTCTGATGAGATGTTTGGATGTTCTGAAATAGAGAACAAAAACCTCAAGAGTTTTGCAACAAGCAACCATGCTTGTAAATGCAGGGAATCTGCGGCTTAGGCTTAGTAGGTTTCAGAGCTCCTTCTGAGTGTGTATCAGTAGAACCAGTTTTAAAATCAGACAGATATACTTTACCAAAACCAGGGGATAGCTGAAGAAAAACATGATACTCTAATGGATTCTAAGAGGCCTTTTAAAAAGATGGACTGATTTATTGTAGGGGTTCATTTTAAAACACCTTCCAAAAAAATTAACAGCAAAAGCTTCATATTTTGTCATATATCTTGTGTGAAAGTTGTTATATTCCTTACTCATTCTGTTAATTTGCTTGTGACTGAGAAATGAAATGTCACAGTAGAGGACTGTCTGCTTTCAGATATGCAAGTTTTGGACTGTAGAGAATACTAACCAAGCCATCGATGAGCTGCCCACTGTAAGGGGGAAGCTGTTCTGAACTCCAGACAGCTGCTTCTTCTGCAGTTGGATGGACTAGAAGAATTAGGCAAAACAATTAGCATCCAAACCAGTTGGAAGATGGATTGGCACTTGGTTTTGTCAGTGCATGCATGGAATTGTCTCCCTGTCAGGAGATGATAAAGTAATTACAAGGGCTCAGATTACATGCATAACTTTTTGTGCTAGATTCTTGTAGACAAGAAATGGTGCTTTCTAATTAAGCTCCACACCCATGAAATGGCAAAGTCCAAGTTTCGAAGAGGAAACCACAGTTGCAGGTGAAACCCGCTGACCAGGCAGGTGTTGCCTGTCGTCATTTATAACTCTGGCAGTTTGGCCCTGTAGTCTTATTGTATAGCACTAGTGAGGTGTGGGATAGGGCGTGTGCATGTCATCTGTTTACTGTGTACAACCGCTGCAAAAGAATAGCTGCATAATCTTTTTAAGGCTCTGTAGTCGTTTTTATTTATTGTGTATCAAATGGAAGGAAAAAAATTACTTCCCTAGCAGTTTTACAAAGTCTACCTCAGTTCTGTTTTTATGGTACATTCTGTTGCTCTTCAGGTTTGCTTGAAAGAACTCTCTGCAGCTTATTAATGTAGCATTGCATTGGAGAATCCAGAAAAGCCTGTTACAGTAGTGCTACCAAACATGAACTGACTTGCCTTGTGAGAGCTGCTCAGGATTCCTGTTTACAGTTTCTTGTTTCCGTAGCCACTTTTGCTATATTTACCCTTACAGCACCATTGTATGGGGTGTAATAAAACCCATTCTTTCAGTTTGACCAGAAGGTGTGGGGGGAAAGACTTTCCAGTTCTGTTGCATTCTTGCAGCAGAAAATTCCTGGCAAACATGAGGAGTTAGAGGGTAGTAGCATTTTCTGAATAGGAATTTATACCATCCTCCATAAATATCAATACACAAACATAAAGAACTTGTGCTGCTGATGTCTGCAATTATCTGCTGAATTTTGGGGTTTCCTCACTCCTGCTGTAAAGGAATGATAAGTCACTTATCCTTTCTCCAGAACTATTAGACATACTGACTATCACTGTCAAAGGTTATTGCACTTAACTTATTTAGACAATATTAACACCAGTTACTGAATGTGCAATGTATAATCATGAATAGGAGTGCCAAGGATTATGCTGAGTAACAGACTCTGTGGTTCTATTAAAAGAAAAACGACACCTTAATTTTAAGTGCAGTATAATTAGACCTTGTAAATACTGTGGTTTTGAATTGAGATGCAGCATTTGCAATGGGGAGAAAGTTTGAAGTTCTGTCATTTTTTTTAAACTACCTAATTGCAGTAACTACTTAACTGTTATTTAACTGCTGGTATTTCAGTGGCTATTTCTCAAGTCAAGGTTAATAGTTTGCTGCGGTAACTTTAATTCTCCAATTTTGCAGAGTATAAAATATTCAGTGGCTTCTAAGAAGTTCTGCATAGTTGCTTATCTTAGCTTGTAATAATGATATGGTAGTCTGCCAAGATATAGAAGCTTCTGTGTAATTTATATGAAAGTAGGGCATTTTACCTAAAATATGAGTCTGGTATAAGGAAAACTGGACAACTATGAAACCAACAACAACAAAAAACCCCTAAGATTGTTTTTCATAGTATGGAACTTCTCATCCAATTAGTGGAGTTTTCTGTTTGTTTGGTTTGGTTTAATTTTTTTAGTTTTATTTTAAATTTTTAAAACAAACAAAAAAAAATCCTTATTAGATGAATGCTAGTATTCCACTACAATATTCAGTGTAACAAAAGTATTTGAGGGCTTACTACTATCTGCTCAAGAAGTCCTTCAGGGATACAGAACTGCTCTTGCCAAAGGGGTGTTTGTTCTTCCTTACTATGTAGCTGCACTATCCTTTCACAGTTTGGTATCCCTCTTTACCTTAAGATTAGGGCTATAAAGGGAAGGTTAGCAAAGAGATTCCTCAACAGGTTGTTGTTTTCTTCAAAATCCTTGGCTCTGTGCTTTTCTCATTTGCTTTACATTTCCATAACCATCTAGAAAATGGCTTTTAGGGTTTGGGAGGTTTTGTTATTGTTTGTTTGTTTCCCAATTTGATTTTGCCTTTGGTATTTATATTTAATTATGTTTGAGCTTTCATTAAAAATGAATTAAATCGCTGCTGACTTTTAACATGTATAGTTTTAATTAGACTTGTAAATATTAATTCTTCTTTGTAATGACTTTCCTGTCACTGAAATCTTGTAAATAAGTTGAATATTTAAGTTTCCATGGCTTGCTAGTGTGATCATTAGTCATGCAGGTAGCAGCCCTTTTGTCTTCCCCTAGTTACTTATATATCCTGTAAGTGCTATGAGTTGATCTTAAAATTGTTGAATGTATTGCATGGAGCTCATAAGTATTTTCATATTCTCATCATATTTATAATTTAATGCTTTTAGGTCAGCGTCATAAGTTTTATAGCCTCTGTTTGTTTTCCCTGTATCACTCCATTCTCACAGGAATATAAGGATGCCATGAAATAATGTTTCAATTTTCTTTGACTTGCAATCCGATATCAAGGGAATCAGGTTCGTTGCACTTTTCATAGATGAGTTGCAAGTGCTCTTAAGTTAATAATATAAATAATACTTTAGTATTCTGAGTAGTAATCAAAAGTACTGAAACACCAAAACTCTTGCTTCAGATCTGGGACCTATTAAGATGTTGCAAATAAGTTTAGGTCTTGTCTGTGTGTTCTAGTTGCTGCATAGTTAAATGAGCTTTGCCTTGTCATGGTTTTCATGCCTCACTAACTGAATTTTCCTGCCATGTTCCAGTGGGTCTGAAAGAAAGGTGAGTTGCTAAATTTTAATTAGGAAAAGCCTGGGTTGAGTATAAATGAATTAAAAAAAAAAAAAATCATCGAGAAACAAAGTTCTTTACCTCAGAATTCCGGGTCTTCCCCCTGTGCAGGTAAATCAAACCTCCAAACTACCTCCTAAATCTTTGATGGCTTCTTTGGGCAGTATTATTTCACTGTATTGGTGTGCTGACTTTGACATCTTATGCTTGGTAGTAGTATAAGTAAGCTGGTGTTATACAGTGTATATAATGATTAACCTGTGGTAGCTCCAGAATGTCTACCTGCTGACTTGTTTTGGGCACCAAGGGCTCAAAACTCTCCTCATCTGTAAATGCTGTTGAATTTGGAAAGTGTTTTGACTCACATTTACTGCTGTCATGTGATTTACTTCACTAAACAAAAGAATATATTGAAAAATTTTTGATCATTTTAGAGACTTGTTTCACACTGGCTGCTTAATTGTAATTCTCATTGTGTGAAGAGCTTTCAGATATCGTAAAGAAAAAGCTGATGATCTACTGTCCTTTCTAAGCTACACCAGAAAAAATTATTTTATCTATTCTTTCAGTCATGTTTGGAGCTTTTCTGAGCCAAAATAAAATGTTTGCAGTCCAAAGCACATGTACTTTGCATTTTTTTTAAATTGGGTTTATGTAATCTGTAGCACCTGATAAGGATGATTTAGTTAATAAACTGATTTATGTAAGTAGAATAACCAGTTTTGCATAATAGATGTTCCAAAGAGGTATTAATACTCATCACTATGCCTACTGCATGCAGTTAGCCCCGTTCCTTCAGTCTGCAAGAAGGAACACTTTTGGAATTCCAAACAGTGCAAACTCCATGCAAAATGAATGCTAGCTGGGTATATAACAAATACTCAACACTGTACACTTCGATAAGTTCTAGGGTACACACTGTTGGTTTAAAGGGAGATAGGTTACTGAACTGAAGAGAATAAACTTTATTTAGAGAAGTTTTTCTATGCTTAGGGAAGTTTTGCCATGAAAGGAAATGTGACTTAAGGAATTTACTTTTTTATACAAGATTTAGGTAGAACCAAGGTTCAGAAATCCAGTGAAACTTTTCTGCTAAGGCTTAGTCCTGGAAGAATACAAGCTGTGCTGTTGTTTTAGTTCATTATGCCCCTATAGTTTGTAGCTTTTTTCATCTGGATCCATCCCAGACTTAACTGACTAGCTAAATATGGTGAATAACTAGAGAAGAAAAAACTACTAAAAACCATCACAACAGTGAAGGTGTCCCCACCATGCTTCAGTGGTATCTGCAAGGTTTGACTGTTATGTGAACTGTAAGTACAGGAACCAGCACTTTTTAAAATGCTTATATAAGAGAGTGGCGTGCCACAGGCCATGGACCACCACCAACAAGGCAGGACCAGTGCTCTGAATAAAATGGACAGGTTCTGCAGAAACACTTTGTAGACCAGCAGCACACTCTGAAGACCGTGTTTTTCCTGCAACTTATCCTTCCGTTTGTTGATTACCACAATGGCAAATTACAGCGAGGCTGGCAGCCGCATTGGAAACTGCCTGGAAACAAGACAAGGGTCAGCATGACCTGCCAGAAGTGTGACCTCCCGTCATGTGCATGAGGAAAATGTCTCTTTTCCTACCTCTAAACAGCTTCTCACATTTTTTTCTGTGAATCCTTCTGTTGCGTTGGGCATCATTAGGGCATGCACTGATCATCTACAGTATTTTTAGAAAGTGTAAATAATAGCAGAGGCATATTTTGAATTTTCCTTCTAGGAGCAGCAAAAGGCCCAGCAGTTCAGATCATGTGGCTGCTGCTTCAACTACTGTACATCTATTCTAGTAACATTTTCCCACCCAAACATAGCAACCCGGTGCTCTGTGGAGACCATGTGCTTTTTGGAGTCTGGTCAGGACTATGCAGTGGAAACTTAACCACTTAGCTTCTGCCCCTTGCTTAACTCTCGTGATGCTAGTTCTTGGTCACAAAGTGACAACACAGAAATTTAAGCCACTTTAACTTAACGGGGGAAACAGGTGTGATGGCACATATGAGTTGTCCATCTGTGAAAATCATGGAAAGGAAAACAGGAAAAAGGAAACGAAAACAGCAAAAAGCTCTTGTTTCCTGAAGTAACATTGTAACACTTATATGCCGCTGATTGACACACTTTGCCCACCTGTGTTTTGCGCGGGTGCTGATGGTTTTTATGAACAAACCCGCTGACGAGGGAGCGGAGGTATCAGTGGAAGCTACAGGAGTGGGGGCTGCTCCCTCCCGTGGGACAGCGCCCGGGACGGGCTGCGTGTGCTCGGCAGCTGCGGGGCAGCTGGACAGCTCTCCCGGGTCCCAGACGGAGCCGGCGGCCGAGGGGAGCCGGGAGACGCTTAGTCCTCCGGCCCCCTTCAGTCGGCGGCCCCGCCTCGGCGCACCGACGTCAGTGAACGTCAGGGCCGAACCCCTCAGCCTCCCTCCGTCCGCGGGATCCGCTGTCCCGCCGCTCCTGCTCCCCTCGTCCCGCGTTGGGCACCTGCAGCCGCCGCCCCGGCCCGGCCTGGCCCCCGACCTCGCTCCGCTCCCTGAGAGCCGCGCAGCGCGAAGATGGCGGCGTTCAAGTTCCTCCTGCCGCCCCTCGGCCGCCGCATCCCTCTCCCCGCGGCGCGCAGGGCTGAGGTAAGGGCAAGGGGCGGCGGGGAAGGCGGGTCCGAGCCCCTCCACCTCGCTCTGCCCGCCGGTGACCTTGCGGGGACCCCGCTCGCAGCCGCCCGGGCCGGAATCCGCCTGTGTGGCGGGGGGCAGACGAGCCCCGGGTGGCGGCCGCCCTGCGGCCCCGGGGCAGGCGCTTCCCGCGCCGCGGGGAGGCGATGGCTTTGTTTTGTAGGGGTTTGTCCCGCCAGAGCCCCGCGGGCGGCGGGGAGAAAGAGGGAGGGCGTAGCGCGGCCCCGCCGCAGGCCCGGGCCCGGCGGTGGGTGGGGGTGCGGTGACCTTGAGAGGCTGGCACGGAAGGTTGGCTTTGAGGTTTTTTGGTCTTGTTGTTATATTTGATTTTTTAAAAAATTATTATTATTTTTTATTTAGATCCCCATCATTTCAAAAGGCAGCACAGTTACAGTGTGTTACTGTGTATTCCTGTGCTGCTCTCACCGCCTCCTGGCCCGGAGGTGGGCAGCAGGTGTGCACAGCTCGCTGGCAGCCCCGCCGTCTATTGCTATCCATAAACGTGTGCTGCGCAGCCCTGCACCTCCCTCGCTCGCTTGCTTTGCCTTTCCTGTGGGAAGCTTCTGCCAAACCCCACAGATTTAATGGTTTCTAGTCCACATGTAACCATAGCAAGTTATTTTTTTGTCTCTTCAGCCGGAAGTGTCTCTGTGGCTTTTCTTAATTTATTTTAGGTGAAAAAGCTCATCTTCTCATGTCTGTGTTTACTACTCCTGATGTCCTTATGGACAAATCTTAGCACTTCCAGGTTTTGTTTTACTAAGTAATATTTTTGCTTTTCCAGATAATTTACTTTAATTCTGTTGATTATTCTAGGAAAGAGCTCATCTGTCCCCATGTTACTTTCTTAAACCTTCCAGAATTGCTGCCAGTTCCTGAGGTCTTAGCTTGCTGCCTCGGTGTGCAGGGAAGCATAGGTGATCCCTGGTGCCTCAGATCCCTGAAAGCCCATTGCTCTCAAACAATGGGGTGGGTCGGAAACGGACTGAGAGGAACATAGTTAGGACAGAAAAGCAGGTACACTTATTAGAGATATCCAGCCTGCAAATGCACTCTTGTGTAACACGTGCTGCTCTGTTAACTACTGTTGCATACAGTTGGGAAGATTAAAAAAACGGTACCACGTGGCCTCTGAAATATTTTCCTATGTGTGGGTACAGGGACACAGCAGAGGTCTGGCCTCCCTCCAGCCCTAGCCCTCGAACTTTCTTGCAGCCCTGTTGTACTGTGATTCCCAAGGCTGCCAGCACTTAATGCTCCTCTGGACCTGCTCTGACAGGTCCCTCGCCTTCCTGTTCAGAGGACCCGAGCTCTGGATGCAGAGCTCCAAATGGGTCTTACCAGAGCAGAGGGGCAGAATCCCCTCCCTGCCCTGCTGCCCACGGGGCTCTGGATGCAGCCCAGGACACGTTTGGCTCTCTGGGCCGTGAGTGCCATGGCCGGGGCATGTCCAGCCTCTCACCCACCAGCAGTACCAATGAGTCAATGAGTTCCTCTCCCACTGTGTACTCAGGCCTGAGTACAGGATTTCCCTCTTGCAGGTGCAGCACCAGCTTTTGGCCTTGTGAAACCCTATAAAATTCTCATGGGCCACTTCTTGAGCTTGTCCAGATCCCTCTGGATGGCATCCCATCCCTCAGGGTTTCAGCTGCACTGGTAAGCTTGGTGTCACCTACAAACTGGCTGAGCATGTAGTTGGTCTCTCTTTGTCATTGATGAAAGTATTTAACAGTCTTGGTCCCTGACCAGCCCCTGAGGGACACCATGCATCACCAATATCCATCAGGACTCTGAGCCATTGGCCACTCCCCTCTGGATGTGGCCATCCGACCAATTCCTCATCTACCAAATCCATGCAGTCAAATCCACTCTCTCCAAATCAGAGATGAGGATGCAGTGGGGGACTGTGTCAAAGGGTTTAGAGAAGTAGAGATGAATCCATAGCCCATCCCTTGTCCACTGATGTGATCACCCCGTCACAGATGGTCACTAGTTTGATCAGGCAGGGCCAGGCCTCAGCGAAGCTGTGCTAGCTGTGCCGAATCACCTCTCTGTCCTCCCTGTGCCTTAGCACAGCTTCTGGGAGGATCTGTGCCGTGGCCTTCCCAGGCACAGAAGTGAGGTTGACAGGTCAGTAGTTCGTGGGGTCCTTCTTTTTTACCCTTTTTAAAGATGAGACTTCCCTCAAGGAAGTCTCAAGGGGCTGCACCTGACTCTGTGACTTTTCAAGTACCATGGATCAGTGGAGAAACATTCATGGTGTAATTTGGCATGCAGAAAGCTGTTGTAGTTTTTCTCACGTGACATTGTTTTGTATGACACACATACGGAATTTTTATTGAGCTCGTCAAAGCAGAGGAATATCAGTATTTCCATTGGTAAGGAGGTAAGCTTCCATTCAGAAGGGTTTTCTTAATATTCAGTACAAACTCTTGCAGCTTTAATTTTATAAAGAGAACAGCTTATGGAATATTGAAACTGAGCCAAAACTTGTTGCCCTGGTTGTAACTGTAACTCTTAAGGTAAGTCTTGGAGGAAGAATTAGACTATTGTCTTTAAAATGTGTAGATCACCTCGTTTATTTATTAATTTTTCTCCCTCTTTCACAATATAATTTTTTTCACTTCTGCAATCAAGCTAGAAGTTGAAACACCAGTAGGTAGTACCTTAGCTTCCAGATTTTCTGAATTTATTGAGACTGTTTCAACTTGGTGACTTAGGTGTCAGTTTTTCTTCTGGTGCCTGAACAAGTACTTGAGTAATATTAACACATGATATTAGTGGTAAATACTTAAAGAGAAAAAAAGGTAACTGTGCCCTAAGTACTTAACAGTTCATACATAAGTTATGATGACTACTGTGTAATGGCTTTGCACTGTGAGATCCAGGTTTGGAGGTGGGATTTGTATTGATTTCCCTGTTGCCCTTCATATTTAATGCATTTCTTGGAGTCTCCTTGATGTTCTTCAACATCATGAGGATTTCTAAGACTGCGTGAGGAAGCTCTAAGACTACCCAATGAAACTGGTGGAGGGTTCGCTCTGTGGAAGGGTGTCCCTCCTTACCATACTGCTGGTACAATGCTGTCCTTCCTGTTGGTCCGTGGCTTCCACCCAAATTTTGTAGTGGTGTTGTCTTTCTTGAAGCAGTTTCTGTTTATGTTTAGTGTCTGGATGTCTTTGAAAGTCATGTAGCAATATATAGGTTTAAGAAGACTGTGGATGGCTCCAGCTTGTGCTGAGGAATTGCATTTGTAAATCTATTCTCAGAAAGGTACAATTTGTCAGTAATTCAGGATGGAATTCTCTTGTTTTGGAGATCTGCCCTGTAATTCCCTCCCTCCTCTTCCCTGCTCTCCCTTTCCTTCTTCCCCTCCCCCCCCACCTTAGTGTTTACAGTAGCAATATCTTTTTTATGTATTTTCCCCCCTGTCTAGCCAGAGGCATGATCTTCATTACAAAGCTACTGTAGAATGCCTTTTGTTCATTCGTTTCTTTTATTGTTGTTGCAGATTTGTGGATGCTATTTTTCTACCAGCTGTCATCGCAACACCAAATTTTACACTGATCCCGTTGAAGCTGTAAAAGATATACCCAATGGGGCAACTGTACTTGTTGGTGGTAAATATTTAAATTCTTTATGGATGCAATCATATTATGTTAACGAGATACTTTTTACTCATTTACTTTGTTTCTTTTACTATTAACTAATCTGAGAATCCATGGAATTGCATGATTTTTTAAACAAGTGGTTTCCTACTCTGTTCATGAGGGGCATACTCTTTCCGTGAGAAAATTCAAGTTGTGTCACAGGGAAGGGGAAAAAGCCTCAGAAAAATAGGGGTTTTTTCCCACTAGCAAAAATTGGACTCTGTTTGAATCCAGAAAATGAGCTTGGGAATTTTCAAGATAGCGTTTTTATTTCATGTGATGAATAAATACAATTTGGCTTGATTATTTTATGTTGGCATTCTCTATGTCTTTTGTCTGCCTTGTCTCTGGGTTTCTGTGACCTTGAACAAATTGCCTAACCTGTTTCTCTGTTAGGAAATAAAGATAATACTTGTCTACGTTACACTTCATGCTTATGTGTGGCATTTCCAGAAGAGTCAAGAAGTTGCATCATACTAACTTTCACTGTGACTTGAGCTCTTGGATATTATAGATGCTTTCCACAATTTCGTGCTGTTCCATATGCATTTTAAAAAAAGTGACTTAGCTATTTCTTAGACTGTTTTAATATTGCAGAAGTAATGAATGTAACATTGTAAAACACTTCAATGGAGATATGTAACAAGGCAAAATTCCTTCTGCAGGAATTTTGTTTGTTTGTTTTTGTTGTTGTTGCTATTTTGTGAAGAAAAGAAAATTTGAGGCCAAGATAGGTTGGCCTTGATGATCTAAAAGACCCTAATTGATTCCATGATTCTGTGGAAAGGTAGTGCTTGCAGTGTGACATCGTATTTCATTTTAGATATACTCGCATAATAGATGGGAGTGTGAGGCACTTGTGCCTTGGTGGAGATCTAGATTACTGTGATTCCAGGTTGATATCCTCCCAAGGGTGTTCAGACTCCAAGATTTTTATCACCTAATTACAGGCTAAGATATGGGTTGTGCAGCAAAGATAGGAAGGTAAAGTGGGTAGGAAGAGAAGGAGGAATAACGAGTACAGGGTTGAGGACACACATAAGGAGAGCCAAGGCCCTGGAGCACTTCCTCAGAGGACCAGTCTGGTGGGTAAACAGCTTTCATCCAAACTGCAAAGCATCTGGTGAGTGGGAGATTCCAGTTCTAGGGGCAACTCTTTCTGGAAATGTTGATTTATTTAGTTGACTAAGGAGCTGGTTCTACTCAGAAGAGATTTTTAATTCCCATACTTCTGAACACTCTGTGTTCTTTCAAACACTTGTTACATAATAAATTTTTTCTTAATTTTGTGTAGGTTTTGGATTGTGTGGGATTCCTGAAAATCTCATTGGGGGTTTACTGAAGACTGGAGTAAAGGGAATAACAGCAGTCAGTAACAATGCAGGGTAGGTATTCATATGTCTGTGGTTTAATAAGAACAGACTAAAGTTTCCAATTATGTGAAAATGCTGATAGATATGAAAAAAATCTTTCTTTTCACCATCATAATTTTCATATTAAGCAGACAGCTTGGTCTGAAAATGTTGGTTTGAAAGTTCCTTTTGGAAGGAGCCCAGGAAATTCAGTACTATATGTATATTCAACTTTGTCAGGGACCAGTTGTTATGCTGTAGAGAATTGCAATTATATTGCTATAAATATTTATATTTAAATTTTTA
>WEKY01033584.1:0-50203 GCA_013390045.1 Picathartes gymnocephalus
AATAAATAAATAAATAAAAGTTTTTTAGAAAGGCCTTGGATTCACTCTCATGAAGAGAACATATCTATTTAATAAAATGAAATTTAAAAAAAAATCTCTGAAAGTTTTAATAAGAATGGAAAACTGATCTGCCTTCTGTAATCCTGTTGTTCTGCCTGGGCCAACACTTGGGATAAACATAGATATCCTACAGTATGATTTTTACAAACAGCATTGACAAATATAGAACAGATGAAGCAAATGGCAGCATATTCTACTGGATTCTGTGGTGATATTCATATACAATACTATGAAACTTTCTTGTATGTAGCATGTCTTTCTAATGATAAAATGTGTATATACTATTTTGTTTGTTTTCAGGGAATGGTGCAAAAGAGAGGGAACAAATTATATTTTTGGTCTAAAGGAAAAGTGTTTATAATAATCTACTTAGTAACACAGGTTGCTATGAACACATCAGACCATCACTACCCTCTCCAGGCTGCCTCTTTGCAGAGGCAGTATGCAGCTCAGAGCCTGCACAGCAGGCTCTCACATCCCCATAGGGATCCCAGCATTGCACTTGAGATGTGGTCTCCCTCTCCATGACATCCACTCTCCTCCACTAACAAAACTGCCAGCCAGCTAAGGGGGCTTGTAAATTTGGGAAGCGGGATTTCCTCCAAAGCTGCATTCAGACTTCAGCACAGATCCCCAGAGTAACCACAGATCTCACCACCACCAGTCAAAGGCAAAACTCATTTCTTTCTTTCCCTTCATCACATTGGTACACATGAACATATTCTCAGTCAAATGGAAGTGCCTCAGCAATTTCAGCACAAGGAAAGAAAAAGATGGTTTAAAAAAAAAAAAAAGGTCTTAAAAACATATATGTACATGCCTGCACATCAATAAATACATTAGAACTATGCAGGTATTCCAGCAGTATAAACCATGTAATTACCTCTAAGTGTAGATAGGCCACAATCCTGGCCTAAGTGATGAAATTTAAAAACTGCCATTACAGAACAGTGGCCTGAAACATTATATAAGTGACGTGAGTTAAGGATGGAGTAACAGCCTTTACACTCAATTTCCTGGCTTTCCTTGGTTTGTGTCACACCCTTAATGTTATTTCAACATTGGATTTTGTTCTCTAAATTAAATGTACAGTAGGTGTTTTGTATTTAATTTCCTTACTGTTTTTTTCCCCTCCTAATGGAAAAAGAATGGAAGAGATTCATGAAAGGTTATAAAACACATATTGTGTACTGGAGAGGCTGGAGTAGCTCTTTTGGAGCCTTTTCATTCTCCTGGGAAAATATGTAATTAGGCAGTTTTTTAACGTGTATTATATACTGAGTTACATGTATTTATATATTTCTCAAAGGAGTATTGCTTACACAATAGCCTGGAGCAACTCTTTTGGAGCCATTTGGGTCTATCATGTAATTATGTACTTAAGACCCGTTTATAGTAAATTTTGTTGTGCCTACATAGTAGCTTTTTATTTTTATTTAAGACGAATTTTAAGGCTTGTGAGGGGTGCTACACTGACAGCCATAGAGACTGCAGGCTTCTGTTTATTTACAGAAGGGTAACAAAGATGTCTGTGGACATCCCCAGACTATCCCTCCAAAATTTATCTTATCTCTGACTTTGGGAACAACTCTCCAAAGTAGGTGGTAAATGAGTCAGTATTCAGCTTTCTTAGCAATTTGTTATGGCAGGTTTGGGGATGAGGACATCCATCCGCCTGGAACTGGACTAATACCAAAAAAATTATTTCACATAAGCTGCTAAGTATTTGCCATCTGCTAATCTGCAATTTATCTCATTTTATTTTGCTCTTCTTATATAGGAAAAAAAAAAACCACTTGGAAGTTTGATTGCTGTAAGAATTTAGGTGCTGTGAATCAGGCATAGGCCCTACGGAAAATGGTAATTAGATATGTTTGTACTCTCCCAAGATACAGCTTTTTGATTCTTTAAACATCAGAAAGAATTTAAAGGTTCTGTGGCTTTTTTCCTTTCCTGGAAAGAAAGAATGCATAAGCCAAAATACTTTTCTGCTGAAATCATAAACAAACAAACTCCCTTTCCTCCTCCAAATATGCTAAATGACGATGTGATGCTGACAAGAAAGCATGGTGACAGCTGTAATGTAAGTGCATGGATGTATGTAATTTTACATCATTTAAAGTCCTAAGAAGGAAAATGGCTTGCTCTGAATGATAGAAGCTGAATCATCAAGCACTAGTGCTGGAAAAATAACAGACTTTCTTAACAAAATATAAAGTTGATACCAACTCTGAAACTAGTTTGATACCTCTCCTCTCAAATGTAATTCCATTTTACTTGGACTTATTTTTCTTTTTAAACTATTTTGGTTATTCAAGATGTGTCTGTCAGAGTTTTGTTTGTTGTTTCTTTTTTTAGCAGTCTGGTTTTAAACAAAGCATAAGAAAATATTTTTCAAAAATGTTGAAAGAATTCTACATTTCTCAAGTAGCACTTTTTATTTAAAACATTGAAAGAGGCTTACCCAATTCTCTTTCTTTAATTAAAACACGACCAGCATTCAGCACAATATGTGACATTTTAAAACCTTCCAAAACTAATTTTTGGGAAAACCTTATATACGTAGAAAACCTTATATACACAGACTCCTAAGGAGCTTTCAAGAGCACAATATTTGGCTCTAGCTTCCCCTTTTTCTTAACACCATGCTGTGGGGGAAATGCATGAAAAGCAAGGTTAATGATGAAGGTCAGTAGCAGAAATGTTTGGGTTTTTTTTTTTTTTTTAACTCTGTCAGGGCAATGTTCTCCAGCAAAAATGTTGTACGTTTTCCTTACTGAGGTCCATCGATGGCACAAAACAGAAGCACACCACAGAAAATGTGAAGACAAGACACATTCCCTATCCTACATTGAAGGATTATATGATGTGCAAGGAAAAGCAATCAAAACCCAGGGAAAATTACTATAATTGACACACTGCTGACTGTGTACCACTGCAATCTTTTTTAAGGTTGTCTTTAGCTATGCATTTTGCCAGATTAACTCCCAGTACAGAAAGTACCTTTGTGCATAGAGTACAAATTTCAGCAAGTTACATCTGACTCAAATCAAAGCCACCAAAGTACTACGTGTCAATCTGCTTCCCAGGAGGCTATTTCTGTGCCTGCTTCAGCTTTTTTCCTCAGCTCTTTCTGCAATAGAAAGGTCCACCAAAAAGTTTACAGGCATTTACTTACTGAGTTTTAGGAAAGAGAGAAGTGCCTAAAATATCACTGACAAATAAAGAAACAAGCCTGGAAAATTTCAGCTCGAAAGCCAAAGATTTCAAATGAAATTAGTGACAGAAAAGAATGGGTAAAAAAAGAAAGACTGTTAAGTTTCATGGGTGTTGTCATTCAAGAGGATGAACGGTGCAAGAGGCAGATCCTACAATTGAAAACCAAAAGCCTGGCATCTTGACATCATCATCAGCCTCCAAATCCCAAAATCCTCTGCACTCTGGTTTCTTTATCTGTTAAGTGTGTACAATAGTGTTAGTCTAACTGCAGCATAGAAAGAAATGTTTAATTGTGATCACCAGCTTAAAAGGTCATATGATTTTTTAGCAACATTAAAAAAAGTCATTTTAGTTATTAAAAAACTGCTGCTTCTTACTTTTGAGATACTTTTGCCATTTTCAGTCAGGGAAGTTACTTTTCCTCCCTAGGGCTACACAATTAAAAGCCTAATCCTGCATCCCTTCCTTACAGGAGGAATCATATTGATATGGAAGCTCCTAAGATATCAGTGGGCATTTTGGCATCAACAGATGCCAAAACAAGCATAGGTGCAAGAGGTGCAGGAATCTTCCCCAGACCATTAAAGGACACTTAATATAGCTAAATTATCATCCGTGCTTCATTTTCAGCAGAATGTTGTCAGGGGACGACCACCAGTGGCAGGACATGTCTGTCACCGCTGTACCAGTGCAAGTGCTTAGGAACACAGGACCAGAATGAAACTATATAGCCATGAAGTTTGAGTCACTGTGGGCACTGTAGAACATAGTCCCTCTCTTTGTCTACAAAAAGTACTGCATGCCCTTTTTGTTCCTACTGGGAGGCAGTTTTACGACCCCACTGTACTGAGCGGTAGAAATCATCTGATTTCCATTTTAATCCTACTCCGGGCCAAGTTTATGCCCACTTGTTCTTATGCAAATATTGCTCTTGGGTTTAAATGGCTTTTTCCCCTCTCTGGCATTTAGCCCTGGATGTATTTATAGAGTGCTGTCAAATAGTCTCTCAATTCTATTTTGCTAAACTAAACAAGACAATCTTTTCTAGTTCCTTCCCATAAGATAGGATTTTCAAGCTTTTAATATCCACACTACACTTTACATATGTTCTAGTTTTATTTCTACTTTAACATAGTTTTAGAGTAAGTATGCAATATTCCAAAACATGCTTTCCAGTGTCCTGTACAGTGGTACCAGTCCCTTGCCTGACATTTGACTTCTCTGCAGTTTCATCTCTGTCACATCATCATCATGTCACTAGCTAGAGTAGGATGGACAGAGTTAACCATGAAGTTTTAGCCCAAAACTCAGTCTCAGTAGCAGCACAGTTAGGTAAGCATTAAGTAAAGGGCATTTCTACAGTTAGGTAAGCATTTCCAATTCAGCACTCCAATTTCCTAATATGAAGGAATTTTCACTGGCATATGAGCAACATCTCATTTTTAAGGTGAATGCTGACCATTAAGAAATAAGAAAGTGAGATGTTCCACTAAGGTTGATCTTTTCTCCTCCCCCAGCCTCCCCCAGCCCTAACTGGAAGAGGCTCTCTGTCCAGGCATCTGCTTTTAATTTGAAACCAGAGAAATACAAAGTCACCTCCAGATATTAGTCTTGATGAATCCATCCACATCCACAGATTTAGACAGGAACAGTTTGGCCCACTGTCTCCTCCTCCTATCACTGCTGCCCCTGCATGGCAGAGTGCCACTGATTTGCTGGAGGCTGGTGAACATTTCGCTGTCATACCACCAGTTCAAAGGCTGCACTGGTGCTGCCCAGCTTTCCAGCATGCTTCCCTTCAAACCACAGCGAAGCTACAGCCATTCTCTTCCACTCTCAGCCGCTCTGCGCCAAAATAAAAATCAGTCAAATGGAACAGAAATCCCAGAGCAGCAGGCAGGGTGCTGCTTGTGTTGCTCTCACCAGCTGTGACAGCCATGCAGTAGGTGTGGAGCCTCAGGTAACGTGTACACATACATGGCAGTGCTATGACAGCAGGATAAACACAAGTGTTATTGATGGGTGTACCACTCTCTCCTCTCTGCACCCCACTGCTCCTCAAGGTCCTGAAGCATTGCTCTTAATTTCATCTTTCCCCTCTCCAGAAGTAGTCCTCAAGCCAGTGCCCAAAGAGGCAATCTCTTGGTGACAAAGTAAGTGTAGCTGCCCACATACTACAGCTCTGATGAGCATTTAGCCTGAATAAGTATTTCTTCAAGAATCCTCAGCCATTTGCCTTTACAGAATATGTTTTAAGAATACAAATATATTAATAGCATCCTCAGGATGTTTCTTCGCACTGTTGTTTTCCGTGTGGTGCCAATGAAAGATGCTTCTTAAGGGGCTCACCAGGGGATTCATTAGGCAACAAGATGACATCAGCCTATGGTACTAAAAGAATAAACAAGTTAAACAGCTAAGAGTAGATGAGATAGCACAACAACAAGCAGTAGTAAGGCACTGTAAATTAACAGTTATCAGCATTACTTGATGTGATCTGACTACCTGTGGTCCATTTTCTCTTCTATTTCAACTCACATATATTGCCTTGACACTTGCCCTGAGAGAGGTTGTGGCTTCTGCCACATTTGTACTCTGAGTTTTTCATAGATGCACATGCCCAGCCATCATTATCCTTGCTTTTTGCTAGGCACAGATACAAGAGAAAGAGCTATAGAAGCACTGAAGCACCTTCCTTTCCCTTTCAAGAAGGGTATCATCCTCACATCACCCCCAAAAAATTACACCGTACTACCAGCTGGAGTTAAACTGCATTTACAATGTAAAAATCCTTCCTTGTCCTTCCCACTGAATTTCCTGTACAAGCATCCCACCATCCTCACTCACATATACAGGTCACTTCCTCACTGTAACACATCTTTTTGTCCTTAAGATTTAGAAATATTTGCACATTTTAATAACTCAAACTCACAGATTCCAAATCACTTGCTCACATTGCCAAATTTGCAATATCAGAAGAACTCTCAGTGGCCTGCAGAACAGATATTTATAGCTATTATAATGGCACAAAAATTAATGCATCAGGTTAAGGTAGAACTTGTTGTGGAGGCCAGTGGGCCTAATAGAGAGATCATGCCCAGGAAGAGCACCCCCTAGTGACGGGTGTCTCCTGTCGACTTGCTGAAAAGCAGTTAAATGCCAATCACCCATTTACATACCCATGGTTCTCACTATATGGCCCCGTTCTAGAAAGTTCCCAGTCCTCTAATCCCTGGTTGGGCTGTTCCCTTGTTTGTCTCTCCTAACCTGCCCATTCTCCCGCCTACCCTTCTTGTCTGTTGGTTGAAGCTTTCTGACTCCACCCCTTCCTGTTTGTACTTAACCTGATTACTCCCCAACACCATGTTCTTTTGCTCCTGGAACCCCTTCAGTGTGCATGTAATAAACTGCTACTGGAGATCCAGGCAAGGATCCCCTCCTGTCTCCGTCACCTTATTGCAACATCAGTGCGTGCTTGGACGGTGCACTTCCGCCGCCTGACTGGAGCTCCTCCACCTTGGAGAGGCTCGCAGAAGGTAGCAGTGGCAGGCAACCCCAAGCCACACCACAACAACAACTAAAAACATCATTTGGGCCTTGGTTGTCTTGTTGTTACCTTCACATGCTTGGACTTCTTTGAAGTGTAAATCTAACTTTCAGTTACAACATTCCTTTAATATTTTACCCACACATCACTGAGTAGAGCAAAAATTTAACTTTCTCATTTTTTATTTTTAAAAGAAAAGTACACTTGAAACCATCACACAAGAAATACAGAATTTGCTGCTGCTTCACCAAATCACCAACAATATATGTGAGATATAGTTTATCTTGAAGTACAAGTCCTAGATTCACCCATCCAGTCAAGTAGGATGTTAAGTGCAGATTATCAGGAACTTGGTGCTTCCACAATACTAGAAGGTGGCTCAAGTCCTATGAACACACATGAACACAGCACTGAAGAGAGCAGTGAACAGCAGAACAGCAACAACAAATTATTAATGAAAATATTTTTCTGGTAGCTCTCATAACAAAACTCACAGCACACAGAACTCTCGCACACAGGTTGGATGCTGAGGGTAGCAACCAGTTTCCCTGTCTTATAAGTACAATACGGATACTAAAATATTCCTGTTTGATACATTATATGCTTTTAGTGATTACATACAACTGTTCATCTCAATGTATTTCTTTATATGTAGTGAAGAGAAACCTTACAATTAAATTTGATGACCAATAGTTTGAAGTGATAGAAAAGGATACCTTTATTTAAGAAACCCTGTTTGGGTCCTTTCAGGTCAAATAACTCAAATTCCTTACTAGTTTGAATAATATTTATTCTCTTACTAAATGAAATAAAAATGTGTTGCATTTCTACTCTTACCTTTCAGTAAAATAAGGTTAACATCACAGATTTGGATGAAATCAGAACTCATAATCTTGAACTAGACATGATCTTTACTACAAGAACTTCTCCTAGAAGCAGCTCATCAAACTTACAGATTGTCCTTTTTATTTAAAGTGCCCTGTAGCTTTCTGGACGGTTGGTATGGATGTTGTTTCAGCATTTGAGGTTTTGGGTTTTTTTGCTTTCTTGTTTTATTAGTTTCAGTAAATTTGGAGAAATGTTAGTTGAGTCACATAAATTTCATTTTTCGTATTGTCCCAGCAGCAGCTATTTCTTTGAAGATGCTCTCTAACACAACATAAATACTTGGCAGTCATCTACACTGAAACTTGAGACACTCCAGAAATGCTGAAGGAATGGATATTGTAAAGATACCTTCAAATCTGGATGCTCAGTTTCCTTGCAAAGAACCTCTGAAAAAATATTCATAAAAATTGGGAAACTCAACATTCTAACACAAGAAATTTCCACAAAGTTCTGACAAAAGATTAGTCGTGAGATGCAAGAATTCAAAATTTATACATTTTTTCATTCATCCTTCTTAAACACATGAATAAAATCTGAGACTCTCTTGTAGAATTTTTATTCCTGAAAACAAAACCTTATTAAAAAAAAAAACCCAAAAAAACCCTAAAACCTGCAACATGCCTACCATCATGGCTTGAAGTGTAAATTTTCATCTGGGACAAAAAGGTTTTTGATTTTTCATCTCCTTAGAGTCAATAAAATAAAAGATTATCCATCCATTTTAGTGTCTTTTATTGTCAAGTGTCTGAGAATATATGCTTTACTCTTCCTGGATTAGACAGTGAAAGTAAAAGGTTTGTGTGAGATTTATGATGTCCTTCAACTTTCCTCTCTCATCTCGGGGGGACACCATCCTCCCCTCAAAAACAAACAAATAAAACAAAAAAAACCCCATACCAAACAACAACAACAACAACAACAACCACCACCAAAAAGCCAAAAAGTCCTGATTCTAAATCACTCTAAGCACTTGCTACTGATATTCAGCCAAGTTTTATACAATTTTTGTTAAGAGAGAAAATTGCTACTGAAGTATTTTAACGTGCTTGACAGAGAAGGTTCAGATTCTGAGCTAACCTGATCTCTGGGACTTGTTCCACTCTATCTTATTGTGACTCACCAAACAGCTTTCCTAGCTTCTTCCTCCTCTACCAAAGCACAATTGCAACTCAAAAATTATAGTTATGGCACAAATCACTGCCATGAAGTGTGGAGTTTTTGGAGCACCATGGTTATAATTGGTTAAGCAGCACTAACAAGAGCCAAACTTCCTAGAGGGTTAGAAATGCTTTCAGCTGCATCATCTACCACTCTTATGCTTATGGGCATCTCCGCTGAGAAGAGTAGAATTTGATTCCGGGTCCTAGGTATTAGATACATTGTATTACGTCTACTTATAATTATGGATAACTATTGGGTAAAACTTGATGACACCAAGCTGAATGGCACATTTGACACAGCTGAGACACGATGCCACTCAGGGAACCCTGGAAAAGCTCAAGAAGTAGGATCATGTCAACCTCAATGTTCTACGAGGCCCAGTGCAAGGTCCTGAACCTGGGTCAGAGCAAACCCTGGCATCAATGTAGGCTGGGGAAAAGAGAGATTGAGAGCAGTTCTGAGGCAAAGGACTGGAGGGTGCTGGTGGAAGAAAACTTGTACATGACCTGGCAATGTGGGCTTGCAGTCCAGAAATCCAGCCATGTCCTGGGCTACAGCAAAAGCAGCTTGGCCAACTGAGTGAGGGAGGTCCTTCTGCCATTCTACTCTGCTCTGATGAGATTCCTTGTGGAGTGCTGCACCCAAATCTGAGGTTCTCAATATAGGAAAGAGAGTGGACCTCATTCACCTTTTCCCAGTGAGAATGATCAGAGGGCTGGAGCACTTCTGCAAAGAAAGGCTGAGAGAGTTGTGGTTGTTCAGCCTAGAGCAGAGAAGGCACTGGGGACACTTTATTGCAGCCTTCCAATACTTAAAAGCTTTTAAGAAAGTTGGGGACTGACCTTTTATTAGGGCATGTTTCAAAGGGACAAGGGACTACCATTTTAGAGGGACATGGGACAATTGTTCTAGACTAAACTAGGGTAGATTCAGACTGTATATACTGAGGAAATTTTTTATAATGAGAATGATGGAAGATTGGGACAGGTTGCCCTGAGAGGTGGTAGATACACCATCCCTGGAAACACCAAAGGTCAGGTTGGACGGAACAACGTCATCAAGTTAGGTATGTTTCTCCTCATTGGGTTCAGGGTTGGACTAGATGACCTTTAAAGGTTCCTTCCAACCCAAACCATTTTACCATAATCTGTTTTTGTGTTGAAAGCTTCTAAGTTGTGTTTTGTTATGAGGACACATTTTTGTTTTAAAAGGCATTATAACAAGCCTAAATGTGCTCAGATGATAAATACAGGCTCAGTAAAAACTGACCATGCCTTTAAAGTAAGTGTACATGTCTGATAACATTTCATAAAACAATATTGGTGTTCCTTTTCTCAATAGAACAAGCCAAAAGCAGGAAGGGAAAGGAGGCACCAGGGAATCTTGGAATGTCCAATTTACTGTAAGTGGGTTCAATTTCCTAGAGTTCTTTGTCTTGCCAGGGGCAAGAAGTTTGAATAGTATGTCAACAGGTATGGCTGCTGGTTTAAAAGAAATATACCAAAAAAGTAGTCTAAGGCTTGAACAATATTCTTAATAATCCTTTATTTTTATGTTTTTCCACACAGATGAAAGACTTTGCTTTGCAGCAGTAGTGACAGATAGTTGCCACACCAATAGTTATCATACCAAATCAAATCTGTTTATCTTCATTTAAACAAGCTAGATTTCTAAAGGTTTTGTTATCCCTTGAGCTGGAAGAAGAAATTCTCTTATTTATATTAGTTGCTTAAAACTCTCCGGTGTTATGTGCTGCACAGTGGTATAGTAAGAGTGTTCCATCCCGAATCACTCACCATGTAAACATAGGAGATACAGGAGATATTTTTCTTCCTTCTACTAATACAGACCCAAATCAGGGAGTGACTTAAGCTTGCTCAAGGTCATATAGGATAACTGTAGTACAGCTGCAGCATATTTATTTTTTTTTAGCTCTGACCTGTCAGGTGCTGCTGTAGCTGTCTACCAACAGGATTGGTGTCACCCCTTGAATGAGATTGGAGCTGTCACTACCTGTTCACTGATGTAACATTCACTTGCATTTGTCTGTCAGCCCTATCCACATGCAGCCCCAGGCTTATTCCAAAGCATTAAGTCCCAGTGAAACTGAGTCACACTCGTATGCTGGAAGCATTTATAACACTTCAAAAGATCACTCCTCCATAGCAGTCTCCCACCACAAAACCCAGGGTGCCAGTTTTCCACTGCAAGCATAAGAATTGCTCTAAAAGAATGCCTATGGATATTCCTTTAACCACGAGCCCTGTGTAATTTTAAAAATAAATTGACACACAGTTCAATTCCCAGCACGGACTAGTTACTGTGTGCAGTAGAAGGGAAAGCTATCCACCAGGGTGCCTGATATAGCTGCAGTAATACAAACCCGTGCTACTGAATCCACCATTCTCAGTAGTACACTGTGGGTTTGGAGAATACAAAAATCACCACATGAACATTAATTAAGCACAAGGTAAATCTTTAAACACCTTTAACAGTAATCATGGCACTCTAGAAGGCCTGATTACCCATTGTGGATGCATGGTCTCACCTGGCATCTTCCTCAGGATCTTCTTTCCATCACACCCCTGCTTGCGGACACTATCACTGACATTTCCAGAACAGATATAGTCCAAACACTGTATTTCAAGGGGAACTCTGGAAATAAGGATATGCCTGCCACTTCCACGTGCCACTAATTCTGGGACGTAAAATCACTGAGTGCAAGCTCTTGGCATTTCAGTGCTCTGCCAAGTACTAAAGAGCCAAAGTGAGCACCTGTCCAGCTGCTTAGCAGAATCAGGGCCTTCGTCATGGGCAGAATCACAGTCATTAAAATTAGGCTTGGCTTCATAAAAGTCTATTGCACACCGAATTTTCTTGATAGAAAGTAAACATTGACTGCATATTCTGTTATAGCACATAAACAGCAAGGCACTTTTTTAAAGCCAGTACAGCAATTACATATGTGCTTTTTTTTTAAAGTCTGAGCTAGCAAAGGTCACTTCAAAATTTATCGAAGGATCATTACCACACTGAGTTTAAGAGCAGGACTGACATAAGCGCTAGCGCAAAACATCAACAAAGCAGAACATAAATCTTTTGAGCCCAGAAAATACTCTTTTCAGAGGTTATTTTTCCTTCTATAGAGCAACAATGTAATCATCAAGCAAACAGAACAAGTGAAGGAATGACTGACTGAAGGCCAGGCTTGTTTTTCACCAATATAAAAGCATTCACACCCTGGAACAGACCTGGTTTTCCTGTTATTACAGCTTCTGGAAAGGAAACCTATTTGAAAGGATGATATCTTTGTATGCGTACATTCATTTTACATATATACTATACATACACATTTGTATCCACAAAGATGAATGTCCATTGCAAGTAGAGGTGTTTATACATATGGCCCCAACATTCGACCTTCTCTGTGAACCACAGTGATGGCACACAAAGTCTGTTTCTTCTCTTTTAAGTATGTAGTTACTGCGATTAAATGATCACAGAATATTCAGGAGCTGGAAGGGATCCATATGTGAGGCTGTTCTCTGGGACAGCAGGGAAATAAGGGACAAACCCAAAATTGAAGTTCGGGGAATCCTGACAAAATTTACACTGGCAAAACCTCTCCAGTAACATGAAGCTAATTATCAGCACGTGCTTGTTTACTGAGGCATGGATTGTTCTTTCAACTGGTCTTTAAATTCCCAGCAAGCTGCAGCCTTCAAACCTCCAACACAAGGACTTCTTCTAGTAAGGATTTGGGCAGCCTCCCTCCAACTAGAGGAAAGCTCAAAGCATGGGATATTTCAAAGCAGCAGACAGAAAAGGCTTTGCAGGGAAAAGGAGACAGACCTTTATATAGGACCAGAGCAGGTCAGGTATGTAAACATTTGCACAGCTATAAGCTGTGGGAGCACTCCCATTGCCATCAACAAGATCTCTTAAACATGCTTAACATGAGGCTTGTGCTTACATACCTGGCATAAATGGAGACAGAACAAGCAACTGCGGGGCCTGCTTACAGGGGTGTTCTCCAGTGTACACAGACAGGCAGTGACAGGGCCAAAGACCCAGATCCATGTTTTTCTAAAAGCGACTGATATTTCTGGATGGCCAGTTAGGGTAAAGCTGATATTCACAGATGTAGAAACAAATATCTAAGAATATATATATGTTTGTGTGTGTGTATATATATATATATGTATATATTCTATATGTGTGCATGTGTACACTTATATACTTTTTTTTTTTTTTAAGATATATATAAAAATCAGGCCATCAGCTACTCATAACTTCTGAGATTCCCAAACCTAACAGCAGATGCTGCTACAAACTGGGACCTAAATGTCAAGTACCAATGATGTCTAAGTGCTACTTAATTAAATCAGAAGAGAAATAGCATTCATGCATTGATTCAGTCATCCAGAAGGATTTTTTACATTCATAGGAAGAACATAAGTTACCCTTTAAGCACTCCAGGTTTTCACCTAATGGCTTTTTATTGGGGAAAGTGCCTCATCTCTGCATTCAAACAAAAAGTTGTTGATTTATCTAGTCTTTTTAGGTCAGGTACCTACTGACATACCTTCCAAATCTTTGTTACCTTCTGTGGCCCACAGCATCATAGCGCATAGGTCACTTGCTCCACAAAAGTGACCTTTGGTCTCAACAATATCCCACCAAGGACACTAATGGCAGAAAACGTCATGAAGTGAGTTGATACTCTGAATGCTTTAGCGAAACAAGGAGACACATTAGTTAAATGTAGATTAGCATAAAATATATTTGAGACAGACCTGTGAGGCTCAATTATCTGTGAAACAGGAGCAGAACTTTGACCAGAGCTTTTTACTGATGGAAATACTAAAGCCTGCACTACGTATCACATATCACGAAAAAGAACGAGTTAAAATTAATGGACATATGGAATCCACATGTGTAAGTAAAAATTGAGGGTTAATTACTCATATAGTTTTATACAATCAATGAAGAGAGCTTAAATGTCAACCTAAGCTCCAGAATTTTCAAGTCAGCAAGAGTCCACTGTTCATCTTGTAGAACTAGATTAATTGCATGCACCAAAATGTTTTAATAACAGTATGTGACAAGAAAAAAAAAAAAGAAAAAATTAATCAACTCACATAATCCAAACCTACATCCAATTTCTAAGTAAAATCAAGAGAAAAAAAGAGAAATATCATGTTTAGAAATTGATTTTAAAAACAACTCTTGATTTTTCCACAAGAAATTAAGTTTAAGGAAGTTTTTATGTCACCAGAATCCCCAAATACAAATTTAGTTTCTTCAACTATTAGCTGATTTCCTTAAAAAAAAAGATTTTTTTGAAAAGGCAATTACGCCACATGTATTGAGTAGTATTAAAAAAACAAAACAACCAAAAAACAACCAACACCACCACCAACACCAAAAAACAACCAACTCTTTCTTCTGCTTTTTATGAAGAAAGGTCAGGAAACACCAACCCCCTATTTTAGCATTCAATATTTTCCTGCCTCTGTAACTCTTGCCAAAATACATTCTTTATCTGAGGCAGATAAAGAATATGTTTAACGTAGAGCACCTTATTCTTCTAAACACCCATGTAGCTTTCTGAAGGTTAACAGATGCATCACTGAGAGTAACAAGACACTGAACTGAATCAGAAAGGTTTTCAAAGTTTGATTGCTTTGTTATACTGCTGTTAGCTGCCATGCAACCAAACAAAACCAGTGCTCCTTTTGAGGAAAACTTTTGCCATCTACATCAAACTCAGAAGAATGAAATGTCATGGTTTAATTTCACTACAGGTTACAGCATCTCCTGTTTAGATATCTTCCAGGAATCTGTTTTCAAAACAGAAATCTATGTCCTATAGTAATAGAAACAGCACGACTTCACTCTAGCATGACTGTTACACCAGCCATGTCCTGCTGACGTGGATGGATACTTGTCTAGCAATGACACCAGAGTTGAACGAATGGTCGTTGAGACCAGACTCCACAGGTCCATAGCATTTGAGACTAAATGTGCTCTTAAACAACATGGCTTCAGCTGTGTTTCACTGGGAGGTTAAGTTTACATCCTTCAACACCTAGGAAGCAGTATTGAAAAATAGGACATTACTGTCTAGTGTATTGTCCTTTAGTAATGTACTGTCTAGAGTGCTGCCATGACAGGTACCAAACTGAGTTATAGCCCTCTAGTCATCAACTGTCTGTACAGAAGTGCCCTGCTGCACACTCCCATCAGTACCATGTATGGGCCCTCTGTGGGCCTGGTTCTTCCCACACAGTGGAAGTGCCAAGTGAGCACGATCTCTGCAGTTTCCAGGGGACGAAAATGGAAAGCACAAGTCCAGCTACTGGAGTGACCAGTTTGAAGAACTAGACTTGGTTCAGTTCCCCACCACCTCCACTCTGATTTGGCAAGAGTTAAAGAAGTTAGAGGATTAGAGAAAACAAATGTCCTGTTATTTTAGAAAAGTTAATTCCTGGAATGATTGCTGCCAGAGGGCCACAGCAACAGAGCAAACAAAAAGAGAGAGAGTCAGGGCAATTCTTTCCTATCAAGTTGGCATACACCCCAGAGACTGTTCAGCAATTCTCCAGGTTCAGTGAGAAAAAATCAGCTGTGGGAACCTAGTCTTGCTTTTGCAAGCATCAGCAACCCTGTAAACACTGAGTGTAAGCACTCTGAAGTGAGCCGGAACATGAAACCAGGCTGTTCCCAGCTGGTGTGTACTGGTATAATTCCACTCACAGAAAGCTGAGCTGCATGGTTCAGCTCTCCTCTTGGAACTGTGTTCCCAGGTACCACCAGTACTTCCGGGGCTTTGCAACACAACAGCGTGCCAAGGCTCTGTGGCAATCCCCCTCTCAAGCCTGCATAGGCAGTTGTTCCCTGACTGCAGCAGATGGAGGACACACAATATTTTGTCACTTTTTGAGACCTCACTAGGGATGAGGAACTACACTTAGAAAGGGCACTCTTAAATTGATCAACCGCAACACTCGAAGCACTGGAAAGGACATATTTGCTCCTTTTTAGCAATAAAAAAGTGTTAGTTTTAAGCTAACCACATAGGACTCCCTCGGAGCACCATGAGGAAGAGCTAAAAGTCAGGACAGAAACCAAACAGTTAAGCTGCATTCCTCTCAGAGTACCCTTCTCTTTAGCCAACTTCAAATCCAGTATTCTGCAAAAGTGAATTAGAGTGGCTGGAACAGAGCTTTTCTAAAGCAGTTTACATTGGACAGATAACAAGAACAATAATCACAAAACATGCTTTCTGTGAACCTTCCAAATTATCACATTTCTTATTTTGACAACCAAAAACATTCATAGGGTGGGGGAAAAGTCTGAAATCTAAGGGATAAGTGTAAGGTGGTTTTAAGAGTTGATGATCTGAAATAGGAACAAAAGCAAAAAGAAAAAAAAGAAAAAAAATAGAAAAGTCAGGCCTTTTGAGTATAGCCCAAACCCATAGTGATAGAAGGAATCAGATACTTTCTTGGTGGCAAATTCCAAAAGCACAACCAGAAAGACAGCTATTCTCCTCCGAATTTATAGCTGTGAGAAAAGACTAGTTATTCATATCACTGTAACATCCAAGTAAAATCAGTACCTCATTATTCTGATCAGACACCCAGGAATGCCTGTTCAAGGGCAGTCCTTGCCCACAGACATTGCAAAGCAACTGGATAAACCAGAGAACAAGAGGAGGAGGTGTGATAAAGAGAAATCCTGGGTGAAGCCAGTCATCAAAGAGCTCAGGGGATGCCCTTTTATGCCCTCAGATTACCTGCCATAAATTTCTGAGCAGAAGTGTCAGGTGAGACTTGTCATTGCACCCTGGTCTTTTTACACTTACAGACCTGCAGTGTTGTTCACATTCTGGCAGTTTTGCTGGCGTTCTTTCCCATAGGCAGGCACTCACAGATTTGGCATGACAGAGTGACCCAAATCATACAGCTAACATCCAGCAGGACCTACCCTGCTCTACAGCCTAGAAGCCCTCCTTCATCCCTGCCCGGTTTTAAAAGGCATCTTGGCTTCATCAGAGTTATCTCCTTTCCAAGAGAGGGACAAACACAAATTTCAATTTTCAAATACCCTACGAATCCTCCCTCCATTGGGTCCTCCAAATTGTTGTTCCTCCACCCCAGGCCTGCACTGAATCTTCCCTGCAGACCTACTTCTCAGCAGGGGTGAGGTCTGTGACCCCAGCTGGCTCCCAACACACCCCACTGCAGTGCCCACCATCACCTTCCTTGCAGGAGAGGGCAGGACACCACAGCTACCCTTCACCTCTGTCTTACTGCTCTGTTTTGGGGCTGCTCTCAAAGGAGTCAAACAGCAAGTCTATTGCCAGTGCACCCACAGTCAGCTGCTCTTTCCGAACAAATCCCCTTTGCATTGGCAGCCTATTCTGGAGATGTAAAAGCAAGGACATTTTTCAGAGGGTGATGTCTAAAACAAGTATCTTTTGAGCCCAAATACATTTTCACATACTTTCAGTCTCTTCAAGACTTTAAATGGGAAAAATTAAGATTTGAGCATGGTGGACTTAAAGATAAGTTACTGACATTAAATTTGAACAACACCCTGAGTTCCTGATTTTTCTTTCTTTGGAAACTGCTGCACTTCCACTGTGACCTGCATGGCAGCTGAACATTTAAACTGTATAGTTTGATGTTACTGTGTAGGTCATTTAGTTACTCTTCATTATTCACTTTGAGTGCAGATTGCAAAACTGGATATTTGCTGAAATCAAATGGACTTCTTGTTTTCTTTTGTTTTGTTCTGGATGGCTGATTTCAGCAACTAATCAGCAAGGCTTAAATGACAGGCTTAGCACATCTTCAGCAGTTTAAAATTTCTTCTGTATTTGAACGTGCAAGATTTCAATCCACTTTTCATTGCTATCTGTTCTTCTGGAGTTCAAGTATGTCAGTATTTCCTGGAATGCATATGAGCATTACAAATAAAATCAGATTGAAACCCACTTTCAAAAAGTTTGGCGTTATTGAGACCTACTTTTAAGTGTAGGCAGATTTAATGTTCATTTGTGTCCAGGAAGTTCAGAGGTCTCAACACACACACCTTGAAAGCAGACACAAACCATCTGAAATTAATGAGGTAAGTGTGGGTTCCATTTTTCTATCTGGGAAAGGTGGAGTGAAAAGTTCAAAACCAAAAACTTTATAAAATCAGGACTATTAATTAAATGCTGAGCCAGAATGTATCAAAGGCAAAGGAAGTAATTCCATGTGCTCCACTTGGCATGGGATCAGGCCACTCATTTGAAATTTTGCAGAGTGAGGAATACGGAAAACAACACAGTGTTACCTTCTGCTTTTTAAAGGGCAAAGTCTCTTGTCTACCCTTCTAGAGAAGTTGTCTTACCATGAAAGCAGTCAGTTCATATCTCCAGATCAAGGAACTGGTCTGGAATAATTGTCTAGGTAATTTGAACACATTTTCCAAGATTCAAAGAGCTTCATTTACAGCTAGACATCCCTGGGTTCCTCCCTGCCTTAGTTGTAGAGGTATCTATGCTTGATGGTCTGCCCATGTGTCTCTCCTCCTCCATGTAATTTCACTCCTCTACTTGGTAACCACCAGGCACAGTCCAGTGACAAAACAATGCAGTGCCTAAGGCCTTCCTGCAACCCTACTAAAATTTCTCCACTAGGCTAGCCCAGGTCATTGCTGTGCTTTCTTTTCATGACTGGGATCATTAACCCACACCTTGAAAGCTATGTATCACTATTTGACCTACTACAAGGATCACCCATAGCAACATGTATATCACAGATTTTTCTCAGTATACCAAGGCCATTCCCTTCCTTCCTATTTTATTTCTTCTCCTATAATCTCTCATATGTTTTGTTTTATCATTTTTTTCCCTTTCTTCTTTCTTTTCTCTTCTCCTTATTTTCTTGTTTCTTCCTCTTAATTTCCTTTTCTCTTTTTTCCTTTTTTTTTTTTTTTGCCTTGCCTTTCTTCTGTTTTTTCTCTGCATTAGATGTAAAACCTTCTTCTTTTCAGCTTCTATTAGAGCTGTCAGTAGTTCTTCCTGGGAATATACATTGCAGCTAATCTCCTTAACCTTAAATTCACTATCCCTGTCAGAAAATGAGATTAACTTCCTGAACTTTTTGCAGTTGCTGCCAGAAAGGCCAAAGTCTAAAAGCTTGTGATCTCATTTTTATACGTAAGCAACCACTAGGTACAAAGATACTATCTGTTTATACCCAAATGATCTGTAGAGGTCTTTCACAAGCCCTTTGGGGAGGCTTCTCTCTGTTTCACTAACGGGAGATTGGGAAACTGCGGTTGTTCATATTGGTTTTACAGGAAAAATACAATGTCCTCACTTTGCAAAAGTATTTAACTTCTCTGCTATGCTGCAACACATGCATTTTTAAATCAACACAATGCCTCTGCAAGACAGACAATGGATTCCATCTGTCTAAACATAGATGGCCTCTGCTATCAGGTCAGCCTGCAATCTTTACTTTGTCCTTCTGAATGGAAACTACATACAGATAACCTAAAGGAAGGGAATGGGACTTGCCCAGCATTGAACAAGAAATCTGTGGCATGCAGATTTTCTGATCGCGCTCAGTTTGCCCAACAACCACTGGACCAGTCCTCTTCACACGAGACTAAATTCTTCACAGTTATGGGAGTCAAAAGAGCCGCAATAAGTTCCATCCTTCCAAGTACTCCTATATCTGCTACTACTAATCTTCATCCCCCCTTAAGAGTTTTGTTTCTCTCTCCTTTTTCTCTGAAGAATTTGAAGAACTGTCTTTGATTTTACTCGTAGAAAGAGGTGGGAAATGCACTGGACCAGTTCAGTTAAAACTGTTTTCAGTCACACAGTGCTTATATTCGTAACACTGTATATGTTCACATCCAACCTATTCAAATACATGCTGCATAACATGAAAGAGAACCTTTTTCAATTTAGCTAATAGCATCAGCTTGATCCCAGCATCCAGCTGGTGATGTCAACAACCAGATATTTCAAAATCCTAATTTTAATTCACTTCCAATGTTTTCCTAGAAATAGCTTCTAAAAATATCAGCTCCCTAAAGCTAAAAGAAACAAGTTGGACAAATTCCAGGCTTGCAAGGAAGCCAACAATGACCTGCATTTTGTTTCATGGACAAATACGTACAAGAGATGTTGCCAACTCTTTATCAAAAATCTTGCTATAGCTTCTTTTCAAATTGCATCTAGGTATATTGTTCTATCAAAATATTCTCTTCTGAGTTTTTAAACTGTTCTTGATTGTTTTAGAGTCTGATTCTGGAGATTTTGGGTGTTTAAGGTTGGCAATAGTCAACAGTTCTCACAAAAAGCTACACAAAAAAGGTCAGAATTCCTCTCTTCTCCAAACACAGTTCAGTAAACGAATATTCTACTATCACTAACATTGCTAATAGCGTGGTCATTAAGGCAAGTACAAATATATAAAACCTTGTGTGGCATTTGATGTAAGAAACATCTCAATTTTTATATCATAATTTAAAGTGAAAGTGCAATGACCCTACCAAAGGAATAAAAACCCCAATGATTTAAGGCTTTTGAATGAGAGCACAAAAAAGTCCGAGAGCTTTTACCATAGGAACTTAAAGCAATGAGGCTTTGTGTACCTGCAATGCACAAATCCATGGTACATGGTTCAGGCTCCAACCTTACTGAAACCAATGTGAATGCCCCTTCATTGCCTTTAAAGGACAGTGGATTAGGTTTTTAATTGTCCAATATTTATGGCACAAAATAGATCTGTAATGTATTTGAACAGTTTTCATGCTTTAGGAGAACAAATTCAATGGTCAGAGGTACAATGTTTTGGAAATCTGTGCTCTAAAACTTCAGAAATGCAGCTGTAAATGCAAAAGAGAGAAGACAACCAGTGCATTGGGGGGCAATTTGAAGAAAGTAAGTCCATAAAACCACACAAAATGAGTCAGCAAGCAGGACAGACTCTTCAAAAGTATTAACAATTGCAAATTTGTTAACAAATTAATCTAGACCAATCTAACGTCATTGACTAAAAGTAATAGGCCTCACCAGGTCTTCAGATGAACTTCAGGTAGTTCCTATTGTTTTGCAACCAGGATCTGTGATCATTCAGTTTGGTCATGTAAACTTTTGTCAGATCTGCCACAATCAGAGCTGTTCTACAGAGGTACAGGGAGACTTGGGCTGAACATAAGGCCATCAGCCCTACTACCATACTACAGAATCTGGAGTTTTCTGTCAACACAGATGCAACTAAGTCTCAAGCAGTGTTTTCTCTCTTTGATCCTGGTTATTCTGAAGGTTCTTTCTCTACCTCAATCTGTTCCCCATCAAACAGTTTAGTAGAGTAGACATGATACAGTTAGTGGGCAGAACTGCCTCAGAGTACAGGCAGTTGAACAATGGGGTTTGTTCCTGAAGCATTCAACAGAATGGTACCATAGTAACACCTGTAGAAGTCTGTAGAGTGACTGCTTCATTATCCCATTTTTCTCTGACTAAACTGTATTTCCCTGTTTTTTCTCTGACGAAACTGTATAGGCAGCACAGTACACTCACAGGATGAACGCAAGTCATATATCACTGGTGTCCCAAGGCCACCTGGCCTGAATATGAAAGGGGTATGAGACACTTAAACTGCAACTTACGGAAAATTCTTCAGTGGCTTTTTTGAATCAGTACTTCTGTCTTTCTGCTAAAGTCCTTACTGTTGGCTTTGGAAGAGAGAAGGTATTGATGAAAAGACCAAAAAAAAATTTATCAGAGAACTGTCAACTTTCTCACATATTCACTTTAGTCAAGGCTCAATCCACCAGGAGAAGAGAGTCTCAGTGGGAAATGTACACACTGCTCCACATTTTTATACACAACTTTTTAATGTGAAACTTTACCTTCTCCTAATATGGATCTCCAAGGGATGGGAGCTACATATGCATTCCTCTACCAGGTTACATATCTTCAAATTTCTTTTTATACTTAAAAGGTCTTTTGTCTAGTTTGGAGTAGGTAACTGACAAATATTGAAATAGCTGAGTTCTCTTCTTCCCTGAGTACCTTGCAAATAAGCAGTGTGACACTGCTTACTATAAATTAAACCATATTGAGATTTTTTAAGGCAGGCAGTTTAGTATCCTCTTCACACTACAACTTTTAGAAATTTCTTGCTAACTAAGGACTAATTGGTACTTACTAATTCATTTTTAGCTGTAGCTCTAGGAAATAGAAAAAAAACCTAAAAATCAACAGCTTGTCTCCACCTTAACACTTGCCTTGTCCCCCTTCATTGTTTGGCACAGTCTGAGCCAAAAAAATAGATCTTCTTGCAAAAGTTTTGTGGGCCCTTGGCATATGTGGTCCCAGGCATTTTTCTCATGTCTGTTCCAAACTCCAGTCACAACAGAAACCTACAGTAATTGAATTGATTAGTTGACAGCTTTAAAAAGGTGACTGTATCACTGTTTATCACTGTATTTTTATCACATTGGCCAGTATAACAGAGGCCTCTGTGTAGGGAGGTTACTTGATCCTACAGGAACTGCTCTAAGGTTGGTTGCTTTTTTTTTCACTAGCATTTCATCAGGCCACATTAAACTCAATGTACAAGCAGTTGAGAACAGTACTGTATCTGGCACTGTTTAATGTCACTGACATGAAATGTGAGCAGCTGTGCCAGCATTCCTGAACGCTGAAAGTACTTTACCTTTCCTCTGTCTTTTGGAAATTAAATGCATTTTAGCATGTTTTGGGGAAATAAATACATTTTGGTACAGTGCTATAATGTTAGGAAGGTCAAAGGATTAACTGTGTCTTGTCATCTAGATAGTAAAAGAAATCAAGACCATTTTAATCACAGAGATGCCTAGCTGCCTTTTATCTCCAGGTTCACCAGGGCTGAGGATTTACAGTGCTCTGTGAGTGGTAGAGCTATATGGCAATTTAATGAAAATGCTCTCCCCAGTTTTTGAGTACACATGCACACTCCCTGGAAGAACTATTTCTGACTTCTATTTTAGCCTCAACATATTGTCACTAGACGTGTTCGGGACAAGCTTTAATCTCTGAAGAAGCAAGACCAAAACTCTGATTAATATCATCAGGCTTCAATCTATTTCAATTAACTTAAAAAAAGAGAATTTTCCTATTTTGTATGCAAGTCAAGAATAGGGATATTTTCCCTTTCTCTGTTTTGGGTTTTTTTAATATATTAAAAGATATAAAAATGAGAAAACAGCATTTTTATTTTGATTTTATAGACCTGAGAAGAAAATGAACATTTCCCTTCATCACATATAAGTGATCCTCTTTAACAGACCATTCTTTATAGCAGTTTGGCTTCACTGGCCTTGGCACATCAGCTGGATCACTGCTGAGGCTGGTGAGCTTCTGGTAGTTAGCAACTTGTTCCTTCTGGCCACTAATCAAAGACCAACTTTTGTATGTCAGTTCCAGGGCACCCATTGCAAACAAGCATGCGAGGACTTCCCAAGCATGTGGGAAGATTCTGGAGAAGAGATATTGGGAACAAGATCCATGCAGGAGCAAGAAAACTCCTTTACTGTCCATTTGACTGTTGTTTGATTGGAATTTTCTTTTGATGCAATAAAATATCCCTCAGTGAACCCTCAGGCTGTGCAAAATCCTCCTGACTCTGCCTGAGCAGTTTTGCACTTTTCTGGGTAATTTATAGTTGGTGTAGAGCTTGCATGGAAAAGAAAGGAAGGCAGTTATATGAGGAGGGCTGAGGAAACATTTTTAATAGTGATGATAATACAAGAATAAAGGGATTCCCCGATGCAGAGAACGGAGCCAAAGTGGCCATGGACCATGGCATCAAGAACAGATGCCAAAATGGAAAGCTCCTTTTCCAGTAGTAGATAAAGCTTCTGGGCAAACAGCTATAAGCAGGTTCAGTTTGGAACTAGAAAACAGGTGTGTTCTGTATCATTGTTTTGATTTGGGGGTTTTTTTCTTTGGGTGTTTTTTTTTGGTTGGTTGGTTCGTTGGTTGGTTGGTAGGTTTTTTGTTTTGTTTTGGGGTTTTTTGTTTGTTTGTGGTTTTGATTTTGTTTTTGCTTTTTGGGGGCTTTTGTTTGTTTGGGGTTTTTTTGGGTTTTTTTAATACAGTGATGTGTAAATCTAGTCAAATTAAAGCAATTTCCACGCACACTCCCACATCATGGCAGCATCAGAAGATTATTTTCCAATTTAAGCAGAGAGAAACAAACATGCACTGCCAGAGTGTTGAGGGTTAGGTTTTCTTTCCTTTTGTTCCTTTTTATGTATAGAATTTTTTCCCATAAGTTGCTAAGGAGCACTAACGACTGGGTACTTAAGAAGAACAAAAGAAGTGGCCAAGCACCGGGGAGAGGGGCATCTCTGTTTTACTGTTCTCCTGTCTGGGAGTTTCTCTCAGGGTGGGGAGGGGAGGGGCAGGGGGAGATATCTTGAGAATTGGGGCTGGTAAAAGGCGGGGCTGGAGCAGCTGCTTGCTCGCTCGCTCACTCGCTCTGGGTGTTTGGAGGAGCACGGTCGGAGGTGCTGTTTTGGGGAAGGGGAGTTCCTTGCTGCCGCTGGACCCCGCACCCAAAGCTGCTGCTTCTGCCACTCAGGTGAGCCTGTGCTCTGAACTGGGACCTATTACCATCTGCTTAGGGGCCCAGGATCCTGAGCTCGCCTCTCCCTGCTGGGCTGGGAGCCAGGCTGCCCCGGCCCCGCCCCCGCCGCTCCTTCGGCACTGTTCTGGGTTTCACNTCTCTCTTCCATCCCTCCCCGTCCCAGCCGAGCCGCCATTGCCACATGCTGCTGGAGCTCGCGCCACAGCGCCCCCTGCAGCCGCGGGGGAATCATCGCACCTGCCCTGCTCACCGAGCACCACCAGCGCCCCCTGCCGGCTGTGACCATCACTGCACCCAAGGGGAAAGTGCCTGCAGGCCAGAGGGCTGGGACCGGGTTCCTGGTTCTGTTTTGTTGTTAATGCCATAGGAGTTGTGGTTTGTTCACTTTATTATAAATACTAGTAAAGAATTGTTATTCCTATTCCCATACCTTTGCCTGAGAGCCCCTTAATTTCAAAATTACAAATAATTCAGAGGGAAAGAGTTTACATTTTCCATTCCAAGGGAGGCTCCTGCCTTCCTTAGCAGATGCCTGTCCTTCAAACCAGGACACAGAGGCAGCTGTGTATAGTCATCACAAACTACACTTCTCCCTTGAAAGTTGGGAAATCTCAGTTTATGAGTTCCAGAATCCCATGTGATGGCTGATTTCAAGTTTTGAGGCACAAAAGAAAACCATTTTGAAATTACGATATTGTCAAAATGCAACCGAGCTCTGCAGACACCTACTCATGAAGATTCTTGGGACGACTGCAGTAATTTTTTTAAATTTTTTTTTCTGCATTTATTTGTTCATTTTTAAAAGAAAAGGGTATTATAACGGCTTAAATATAACCATGGTAATTATTTAAATGTCTTCCAAATCCTCCAAAACCAAAAGGCCAAACCTTATGAAGGGGTAAAACTTCATGATCAGATGTTGGAAACTAAAGGACTTTTTAGCTTCCCAGGACCCATCTATTTCAAGGCATCCATTTACTTCTTACTTAAAGAGTAAGCATCAGTCTCTGTGTGAGTGTTTGACTTAAACACTGAGAAATGGTATTTGGATTTCTCCTGTTGCAGTAACTACTGGAGGTGAAACAAAATATTGTCTCTGATTATCCCTTTAGGCATTTGACTGTCAACACAGCAAACTGAAAAGGAAAAACACTAATGAAAAAAAGAAAAAGAAAGGGAAACACTGTTTGCGTGTGAACTCTGCACAAAATACTTTATGGAGTTTAAAGCCCAATATTCAGCTTATTTAAACCAGCATTGCTACGTTAAAGCAGCTCTGCCAATTTGCTGTAGCTAAGGATGTGGTGATTAGCTATTTCCATTGCTTGGAAAAGCACAGGAAAAAAACAGATTTTTTTTAGAGATCCTTGAACAAAACTGAGCAATATTTTACTATACCTTATGTATGTAATTCTTAGAAATGTGAAGAAAAGAACCCTTTCGAAAGTAAACCCAGAAAATTTATTTCTGAATGTTATCTGACGGTGTTTTTTGTAACTAAACAATGTTTAGTTCAATATCAGATTATCCATTTTATATGAAGCTGAATTCAAATTTCTGCTTTTCTCATTAAAAAAGGGATGTTCCCCTTAGATTAAAAGGAAGGTGGACTATATCAAAACCTCTTCCAATTCAGTTTCAGTTCTTCCCCTACGGTGTCCCAATTCTCAGTTCAGACTTATTTCTATATTTATTTTAGAAGTCACTCTTCCAGGATCTCATGATGTCTTTAGCACATGGATAGAGTATGGTGTTTGGTGCCAGGAATGCAGTGCAGGGGGAAAAAAAAAAAATGAACACAACACCCAGAGAAAACAAGCAAACAAATGAACCAAAACACTGGGCTTCAAAAATGAGCAACCACAGTGGGGTTCCACTGCAATTTGATTACATAATAACTACTTTTCTTCCCCCAGAAGGTAATGCAGAGTTGGGAAGTTCAAATGTAATACAGAGGATCTTGTTTGTTAGAGTGGAAACAAAGTGACAAGCTGGTTATAATGCCATGCCTGTTTCTGATACTTTGAGAGAAACATGGATATTGTGCGTTGAGTGTTGATTTTAGTTTTATTCTGTTCCAGGAATAGAAGGCTTTGCCTCGCTCCCAGTGGGCACACAACAAAGGTTAAACCCTTCCCATACACTGAATTTACTTTAGCTGTAAATTATATCCTGTTACAGAGGAGCCTGGGATGCCTTCTGTGAGTGAAGAACTGCCAATTTGGTTTATAGAGAAAAAATGGCTCTCCTTTAATCTTTTCCTTACTATTTCTCATGGATCAAATTCTTCCACCTTCTTCCACTGCATGATGCCTCTCAAGAGCAACCCTACTGAAGGATACAGTACTATGAAATTTGAGGAAGATCTGTTCACTTTCACCATGTTTTAATCATGGGGGTTGGACTGAGCCAGAAGTTCGGTACAGATTTGAACCTGTACTTTCTCCATAATGAAGGTGGTTTGAATGGCAACTAGAGTCAGAGACAGGGATCAGTACCTACCCACAGAACCAGAATAAATCATCTGGCAAGTTTTGGTATTCAACATTCAGCAGGTGGTTTTCTGTGGACCAGTATTTCCTGAAGAGTACCCTGGGCCTTTCAGAATAAAATTACAGAAGACTATTCGGCCACAGTTTGTGTTTCAACTGGTCTTGGAACAGGTTTTTTTGATAACTGAAGAACTGTGCCAATTTCAGCTTCTTTCTGCTAGCATGTTGAGATTGTCATGACTATGCAATGTAATATAAAAACATATTAGTAATTTGGAATTCCAGGGATAAAAGTAAATTTTGCAATGGTTACTCTGCTCTTGATCTAAGATAGAGATGAAAAAAGTTTTCAGGATGGATAATTCTGTTCAAAATCAATCAGATCAACCACCAATTTGTAAATATATTACTTTATATTAAAATACAAAGCAGCTTTCTGTGAGTGGAGAGTCTAGTATACAGATTTTAAAGGCTCTGCTTCTTTTCACTAACATCATGTCTACCTGGGGACGAATGTTTAGGCAATTACTGTAATTATGATAAGGACTGCATTTTCCATGTGAAATACAGAAAATGATTAGTCATACAGGACTGTATAATTACATTTACTCCCAACCCCCCCAAGAAAATCTTTCACTCAGACAGTATGAGATTGTTTATTTGACACATCAGTGTTAAAATCATACAAACACACGTGGAAGAAAATTAGGAATTAAATTATGTCTTCTCCTTGAGTCCCATTAGGGAAACTGAAGGGAGCAAAGAGAGGACAAAGCAATGTGAACTCAGTGTGAAGGCATGTAGCTAATGTTCCTTATCTGACCTCATGTTGAGCCACAGCACCAGTGTGCAGCAGTTCTTCTATAGTGTCATCCTCATACCCCAGCACGTTCTTCAGTATCTCCACCGTGTGTTGTCCAACAAGTGGAGGTGGTTTTGGATGTGACATGGCAAATTCACTGTATCTGACACCTGGTCCTGAATAAACAATAAACAAAAAACAAACAGACAAACAAAAACCCAAACAAACAAGCAAACAAACAAAAAGAAATAGGAGGGAAATTATTTTCCAGAGTTACTACCCATATTTATATTGAATTGTCTATGTTAGTTTAAAGGAAAATACCTCATTTTCACACCAGTTCTAATCACAGTGCTTATCATAGAAATGTTATATTCTGAAATTACAGACTAAAAAAATATTCCAGTTTGCAATAATATACCAATAAGCTAGTTTTAAATAGTTCACTCAGATGCAGAATTGCCGGATATTCACCCAACATTAAGGAAGTCTTCCCATTTTTTCGAATGATATGTATATCAGGGAGCTTTGAGTCTATTCACTGGTCTTCCACTCTCTGCTGCCTGAACAGCAATGCCCAGCACACTCAGGATGTGATGCAGAAATCCCCACATTTCTACAACACGAGGCAGCACAAGCATAAGGACACAATGAAATGTCATGTTAACACATTTTTACTGATGTCAGAGCAGTGCACGGACAATGGGTAGCACCATCTTCAGCTGGCAGCAGCTCAAGTACCTCTGCAGTGTGCTCCATTATCCCACAGTGACGCAGAACTGACAGCATGCATAGACATCATATTTCCCAGCTTGGTTTACATTTCTTATCAAAAATACAGGTAGTGGTAGCCAGAAGAAATCAGCAATGATTTATTTGCTCTGGTAGGAATAATTTCAAAGGTGAAAATATGGAATGGCAATGATATGAAGAATTCTGTCTCTTCTTCTATTGCAGGAAGTCAGATCTTATGTTTTAGTGATGCTCTGTAGTGAACTGATTTCAGTGTAGTTCCTTGCAGACAAGTAGCTATACCTTTACTACCAGATTCAGAAAGGAGAATGAGCCACAAATTTACTCTGGAATCAGAAGTGAGGTATGCACTTAGCACATGCATAGAAAGATTACCTGCCTCATGGAGAAAGAGAGGACAGTAGTATTTTAAAACTCTTCTTTACTACAAAACTGAAAAACCTTTGATGCCATTGGCAAAAGGATTCCTCTATTAATAGTAATGACTTTATTACATCACTAAAAAGAATTTACAGAAAACGTTATATTTCATTATATCTTTGCCTAGGAAACTACAGCTTTACTTTGAAATGCAAAGAAATACCAAGAGCATTTCAATAGCCAGAACAGTATTTTTTTTATTTCCGAAGAAATAGAACATTGACCAACAAGGGAAGTGAATCACAGCATGAATTGGTAAATTTACTACATGAAGCTACTACTTATTTGAGGAGAGGTGCTAACAGGTCAGCCAAGATGCCAAAATATGCCATTTTTTCATTTTTTGCCAGCCTTCATGAACTGTAATCAAATGATTAATATAGTAAAGTATCCCCCTCCAGGAAGGACAAAATAAGACAAAAGGTGCCTAGAAAAACTTTTTTTTTTTCAAGCTGATTTGGTACATTTCTGACAAGTATGCTCCTGGAAGAAGTAATTGTTGGACTTGATGATCTTACAGGTCTTTTCCAACCCAGATGATTCTAGGATTCTATGTATGATTTCTGAGTTTAAAAAGGAAAGGAGATAGAAGTGAGGAAATTCTCAAGACCAAATCACTGAACTTCAAGTTCCATTCAATACTGGAAAATATAATCACAATGAAAATATTCGGGAGATGAATAACAGCCAGCATATACCTCTTAAGAACAAACAGTGTATGTGATCTCTTGTCTTGCTACCAGGAAAAGGGCTGGAGGTGAGATACATCCCATCTGAATTTAGATGTCAATAATCTAGATATAGAAGTTTAGTTCCTTATACACACTTTGGAGACACTGAAGATGAAAGTACACACTTAGTGTCTTCCAAGACAGTGATAAATGAGTAAACCTGGTCAGATGAATTGTGATCACCTGTGTTTCATCATAAAGGAAAGGGTAGACAAGTGCCCTAGATAGGGAGCTTTACCACCCAGACATCAAATTAGGTGAGATGACCCTCTGTCATGGTTTAACTCCAGCCAGCAGCCAAGCCCCACCAGTGGGAACAGAGGGACAATTGGAACAGGTAAAGGTAGAAAACTCACAGGTTGAGATAAAGACAGTTTAACAGGGAAAGCAAAAGCCTTGCACACAAACAACAGGAATTTGCTAGTTCCCACGGGCAGGCAGGTGTTGAGCCACCTCCAGTGGAGCAGGGCCACATAACAGTAACTAACTTGGGAAGACAAATGCCACCACTCCAAAAGATCCCCTCCTTCATCCTTCTTTACCCCACTTTCTATACTGAGCTTGATGTCATACAATCTGGAATGTCCCTTTGGTCAGTTGGGGTCACCTGTCCTGGTTGTCTCTCCTCTCAGTCTCCCATGTGCTCCCAGTCTTACCACTGTGGCAATATGAGAAGCAGGGAAGGTTTTGTGAAAGCCCTGCTCAACAATTTAAAAAAAATCTCGACATTATCAACCCTGTGTTCAGCACAAATCTGAAACACAGTCCTGTACCAGCCACTGTAAAGAAAATTGTCTGTACTCTCGGCAAGACCAGCACACCCTTCAACCAGTAGGATGCCAAATCAAGATTTGACTTTCAGAAAGAAAATTCTCTGCTATTTTCCACAAACTGACTGAAGAAACAAAATCTGGATAAATCCAAAGCCAGGTGCAATGCTGAAAGGGAAATCACATTCAGAGAATTGCTTCTTGGGATCTTCTAAAACAGAACATTTTAAGTGAGCTCCAGAGGAATCTGTTCAGCATGAAGCACTTATCAGTTTATTTTTACCTGGATGGCTGATGGAACTCAGGTCTTACCTGCTCAGCTTTCTGAGGACTTCAAAAGCTAAAACTTCCTGTGAAGCACATTTCACAATGACCTGGCTACATTGGAGAAATGGTCTGATAAAAGAGGGTGAAATTCAATACTGTCAAGGGCAAGGAATTATGTATCATCACATAAATACAGGGCAAGGGACAAACAGGAAAGTACGAATAGTTAGGGGTTATTCTAGATCACGAAGTGAAGATGAGTCAACAACATCATGCTGCTGCAAAAAAGGCAAGCATCATACAGGGATGTACAAACAAGAGAGATGCCTGTAGGACACATGAAATAATCGTTTTGCTCTAGTTAGAGCTGGCAAGTCACAGCTGGAGCAGTGTCTGGCGTGGGGCCCTCACTGTACAGCCATCTGGAACACCTGAGAGCTTCCACAACACAACAACTGAAATTTTCACAGGAAACAGGACAGATTGAACCGAGTAGGATCATAGACCTGAAGAGAAAGGCTAGAGGAAAACAATTTCAAAACTGTTTTCAAAAAATGTAAAAAAATAACCACCACCACCAAAAGAAACCCTAACAACCACCCCCCTTGCGCCCCCCCCACCCCCCTCCCCGGATCCATGCAAACTTCCTGGAAGGACAAAGGAAATCCTTTTTCATGTCCATGATGATAAATACTTGACTTAAATTGCAACAAACGAAACTGTAGGAAACAAAAAATAAACTTTTATAATGGTAGGGGTAGCAAAATGCTGAGACAAGCCATGGGAGGGGGCTGTGGAGTTTCTGTCAATCCAGTCTTTAGGAAGGAGATTTATTCTAGAATAGTTGATCCCACAGCTGATCCCTGGGGCTTGCTGATGGATTAGATCTCTCACAGACCCTTTCACCCACTATAATACGAAAGCTAAGAAACAGCTCATGTCAGGGATAAGTTTTCTATTAACTTGTTCCTCTGATTCTACTCACTTAAAACACACTGAGTTCAATTTTCAGAGGAAACCTCAAGCGAGAGATCAGTACATTTTAAAGGGAAAGGTGACATCACTGGGCAATATCCTCTTAAGAGTGAGTAGGAGCCCTAGGAGGGTAGAACTGGCACTAGTGCAAACCACAGGAATGATCTCTGTGCCAACTGAAATGCTTGTGACAATAATTTCAAAGTAAAAATGCCCTTTAGAGATTTAGTAGTCTAGAAATTCAACACAGCCACAAAACTATTATGCAATTTCTATTAAAAAAAAAAAATATACAAAGCAATCTTATTTCAGGTGTGCATATCTGGGAACTCTTTACATGGAGAAATCAGCACACCCTCGATGAAACTGGTTTAGTAGCTACAGATTTTTCATTTGCTTGTGCAAATTTTTGCTAGCATAAAATCGTGGATCTCAAACACTGGGAGTTTTTGCAGTGATATTGAAAGACGCAGAATAAAATCTCTAGGGAAAAACCCAAAATTGACATTATGTGGAACAGACAGAATGCTTCATGCTTCCCAAAGAAAATTAATCTTACAAACTAGAGCATGCTAGAAAATTGCACAGCAATTATAAAACCAGTGTCTTCCTTGAGCTTTTATTGTTTGATGCATAATTCATCACGCTACTTTTCACTTTGATAGAGTTATAAAGTTATCTACATTCATTCAAAGGAGCTACTTGCTAATGATCCATCATTAACGATTCTCTGTTCTTTCCTTGTGTAACTTCTACTTGGCTTCTGTGTCAATTAGGAGGGTGCAAAGCTTGCCAGTCAGGCTTCAGCAATCCCACGCTCCTACTGAACAACGCTCCAGGAAAGCAACCAGCAGAATGCTATGCAAATGCTAATTAAACACAACTGCCTTATGAGGAAACCATCCCTAGAGGCAGAGAGAGGTGAACTGCTTTAATTAAGGTCAAAAGCATTTGCATGTGGGTGAGTTACAGGAGCCTTGCAGATGAAAACAGGCCTTTGCTGGGGTAGAAGCAGGGTGACTGGTGAGAGGGTGTAAGGTGGTGGTCACCTGTGCATCCTGGCTGTCAGCAGGACACTGTACTCCATTTAGGCATGAAGTTAAGGGGACATATATTGTCACCTGAAAAAGGCAATGAAATAATGAGTGGTAGCTGTTTACCTTTGTCCTGTTAAATTAAAAGGAGTCTGTTTCTCTTTTTGCTATGATCATCACTACCAGTAAAACAAAGAGCTCTTCCACCACATTTAAATTCTAGGCTAATCTTTTATTATTATCATCATTTTGATTTTGACACATTGCTAAAATACATGCTGTGCATACCACATAACCTACAAGAATTAATAATGCGACAATAAATCAAAATTTTTTATCTGTTGCAACCACAATGACAATTGCACCAAGACATTTTGAATACTTGAACCTCATCATCATAAATTCTTTTTCTTTCAGGCCTATCTACTATGCCACTGCATCATACTGAGCTATTAGTTTAAAGCATACTGAACACACTAAAGCAAAAAAGGAAAATGAGATAAAACCACTGAAACAGGTCAAAAGGAAGGATCTTGCAAGAATGAGATACCTTCGAACATTTACCCTGAACAGGTGAAACACACAGCAGTCTTTGGAACATGTCTCTGGGCATTGCTGAGATTTGGGGCTGCAGAAGCAAAGTCAGTTTCACTCTACAAGTAGCAGAAATTAAAGTTGAATTTGAACTATAATAAATGTGCAAAGCATAGTATATAAAAGTGGATAAAGGTAATAATCCTTGCTTTGTCCTGACAAATAGCAGTCCTGCAGCATTGTGCAGCAGTCACCGGATAACACATTTTCTACAGCACAGGTTAGAGCATATTGAAGCAATCTAATTCTCAAACTATGTAGATGGAATCAGGCCTGAGGACAGCCAAGCTCAGGAGAAAAGTCATGATTATTTGTTATTAATCAAATGGGACAAGGGAAAGAAATGGAAAACTTGAGCAAATGGATGTGTATACATTCTGCTTGAAACATATCATCTACCTTTGCAAAAAAAAAAAAGCAATGAGAAACCCAGCACCACTTGTTGGTTAGTTCTACCCTAGCTTACAGTATATTTTATGCAGATGTAGGAATCACATGAAAACAAACTGTATTTGGTTTGCATTGCAAGGTTTTGGCTGCAGGGGCAGCTTCTGACAGCTGCCAGAAATTTTCTCTCTGTTCGACGAAGCCAATGCCAGCCAGCTCCAAGAGAGACTCGCTGCTAAACAAGGCCAAGCCAGTCAGGGGCAGTGGTAGCAGTTCTGTGGCTACATATTTAAGAAGGGGAAAAAACCTGCGGAACAGTAACCAGAAGATAGAAATGATAATGTGTGAGAGAAATAGCTCTGGATATGCCAAGGTCACTGAGGAAGGAGGGGGAGGAGGTGCTCCAGGTGTCAGAGCAGAGATTCCCCTGCAGCCAGTAGTGAAGACCACGGTGAGGCAGCTGTGCCCCTGTAGCCCACGGGGGTCCACGGTGGAGCCAAGACCAATCTGCAGCCCAAGGAGGACCCCAGGCCAGAGCAGGTAGATGCCTGAAAGAGGCTGTTACCCCATTAGAGACTCACACTGGTGCAGGTGCCCGATGGGACCTGTGGACCAGTGGAGAGAGAAGCCCATGCTGGAGCAGGTTTGCTGGCAGGACCTGTGACCCTGTGGATGTTCACACTACAGAAGACCATTTGAAGGACTTCAAACTGTGGAAGGGACCCTCCCTGGAGCAGTTCATGAAGAACTACAGCCTCTGGGAAGGACTTATGTTGGAGAAGTTCATAGAGCACTGTATCCTGTGAGAAGAACTCCACACTAAGGCAGGGAAGAGTGTGAGTCCTCCCCCTAAGGAGGAAGGAGCAGCAGAAATTTGTGATGAACTGTTCACAACTCCCCATTCCCTACCCCCCTGCACCACTGTGGGAGAGAAGGTAGAGAACTGGGAGTAAAGTTAAGGCCAGGAAGAAGGGAAGGGTAGGGAGAAAGTGTTCTTAAGATACAGTTTTATTTCTCATTATCCAACTGTGATTGGATTGGATTGGATTGGATTAATTATTCCCCAAGTTGAGTTTGTTTTGCTCGTGACACTGATTTTTCTGTGTCCTTATCTCAACCCCTTGCCCTGACCAGCAGAGGAGGTGAGTGCTAGAGCAGCTTTGGTGGGCAGCTGGTGTGCAGCCAGGGTCAACACACCACACAAACCAAACACGTATGCCTCTTTCAAAAACATGGTGTTGCTACACAACAGTTTTGCAATTCCAATGAAATATCATCAACAGTTAAGAATGATGGCCCAGAGCCAACACACTTGCATGCAGATCCCGTATCTGCTACAGGTCAAGTGAGTATACAATCAGCTGGTTATGAAACTGGCCTGAAGGAGATCAGCAGCAAAGAAGCAGTGACTTTTAAGGCAATGAAAAGGAAAGTGATAAAAAAATAAGTCCATGAGAGGGGCTTCATGGCTACTATGAAGAATATATGGGTGTTGGAAATGATGTGTGCAGGATTATCATGTGAGGAGTAGACCAGGGAAACTGCATTTTCAGTGTATGATTTCTTCCCATTGGTCCCAGCCATGACTTCTGTCAATCTGTTATTCCCAGCTGAGAAGATGGTGTTCCCAAGCACACAGCACAGAACAGCTTGGCTATACCACTGTACACCAGGCTTCTTCCCCTTGATGAAACTCAAAGCAGAAAAGTACACAACACAAAAATGCTCATTAAAAAGTACTTGCTAGTATGAGTAGTGCACACAGGCTTTAAAGTAATCTCCAGAATAAATGTCCTGCTCCATCTTAACTGGAAAATTCTCATATTTTTAATTTTCTTACCGTAGATCTGAAAGTTTATGAGCCCGAGGGACTTTTTGGGAATCTATTTAATTGCTGGGAAAAATATTTTCTTTTTGCATTACATTAGAGCAGGTGATCTACCTTTTAAGAAAAACTCATAATAGACTAGAAAAAAAGTAATTAAGGAAATAATATTCAAAGTCTTGCTCCTCCTTCCTTACTGCTGCTTCCACTTCCTCCCCCACTTAGAGCACAGTCACACAAAGTGTTCACTTGGCATCCAGCACAGCTGAGAGCGTGGAAAACTTTGGCAGGATTAATAGGAATCAGTAACTGAGAGTGGAGAGGATGGACAAAATTTTACAAGTGGTAATAATAAAAGTAAACCTTGTTCTAGGTGCCATAGAAACACACATATCAGTAAATACTAAATCAGTAAAATTGGTAAGGCAGTAAATAGTGTCAATACTAGAAATATCTACAAGCCACCTTCTCGCATTTGGACAATTCTGACTTCTGTGGGAGAGGTATGAGGACAGTCCAACTTCACAAAAAGTCAAGAATTTAAAAACAGAAGCATTGTGACAAGAATGACTTGACAGGCAGAGTGTAAACATATATTATCTGTGAAAGCCATGATGGGTGTTTAAAAATGAGATCACTTTTAAACCAACACTTAAGCATTCAAAGCATGCCCTACTCAATTCTGAAAACCCTTTGCCAAGTACATTATAAAAGTACTTTCTCACCTGAAGCTGTATGTAAAGAAATGTATTAAAAGACATTTTATGCATTTCCTATCAACCAACATCCTGGATATAATCAGTGTAAATACCACTCAACATTTATATAACTCTTTACATTTTCAAAGAGTCATAATACTAACTGTACCTAATTAATATTGCATGACTGTTGGAGTAAAGGAAATAATTTATCAGTCACTCGTTGCATATTAGACAGTAATCCCACATAATTGAGCTATCCGAGTAATACAATTTTGTGTGAGGACCCTTGGCACCAAAAAGCTTTAAAAAAAGTTGCAGTATGGTGCAGTATGTGTATCGCCTTGCAATGCTGAAAATTTGGCCCAACTTTTTGTATAGTCTCCCATGCTCCCACTCCTCCCTGAAACCCCCGAAGACCTCAAGAGAAGATTCAAAGAAAGACAGGAAGGAAGATGACCAGTAAGAATACCCGGAGGTAGCAATTTTAAAGAACCAAAAATTCCCTAGGCAATAATCTGTAGCTCCATTTCCTAAGGAAACAAGCTTATGTGTCTGTGCTGTCTTTCTAATCATCTGTCTGCCTTGTCCCTGCCACACATAGTAACTGCTGAATCTGTCAATCTTGACAAAAGTGTAGAAATCCCAAGGTAAATAAAGTTCTTAAGTGTTGTGAAAAATGGCAACTGCCGAAGGACAGGTGCCCAAATTGCTGCCCTGATGATATTCAAAAAACCCCCAAAGAATGCAACGGTTATATATTCTGTTTGGCTGCAAACGGCTTACCAGTAAGTACAGACACACTTCTGTCAGATGCATCTAGCACATACTGCACTCCTCTGGGGAGGCAAAGCTTAAAGGACATGAGGATAGTTCAGGTCATCATAAGGATTATACATAGAGGTTATCAGGGGTATAAGTCTGAAGGAAGACAATATTTAATTCCAGAACTTCTTCTAAGTATCTTTTGTACAGTACAATGAAGGTGTGTTCTAGGGGGCTTTTATTGTTCTTGCAAGAAGGAGCTGAAGAACTACATGGCAAAGACGAGTTGCTGGAAGAATCCCTGCAAAACTCTAAAAGGAAAATCCTGCAGGCACAAGCCTAAACTACTGAAAATCTAAGCTAAAAACATAATTTGTCTCAAGTCATAACCTAATCAATACAAAATTCAATACAGAATCCCACCACAGGATGCTGGTTAACCATAGATTGTGTACCTAATGCAGAAATTACAGAGTGAGGCTGAACTTGTACTACACAGGAAGTCAGATCACAATATGATCACAGTGCTTATTTCTGAACAAAAAAACCCATGAATTTCTGAAATGATCATAAGCAAAACTGTTTCCACACAACAGGGCTGGAATACGGCCTATCTGACTCTCCTGTGATGCTTAGAAGGTTAAGCCACAAACAGTTTCATGTTGCATCTTTTCTGTAAGCCCAAAGGCCTTAATTACTGTATCGTATGGAGAATAATTAGTGAGAAGTATGCTTACACTGTGGAACAAGAAAAATCAAAATGCTACTTGAAATGAGACTTTTGTAACGACAGAGCATTGCCTAGTTGCAACACACTCACATGATCTGGAAGGTGAATCATGCCCCCAGCTGAACAGGAAGGCAAGCAGCTCCTGGAGGCTCTCCTACTGAGCCTGGTGAAAACTACTTCCAAGTCCCATGCCTTGTGGTTAGTGTGAGCCTGCATGTTGGAATAAGACACACCAGACAACTCAGAAAGTGTCTGTATCTCCTCACTACACCAATTTGTCCTTTCCTGTGTCCTGTCTCCAGCTATAAGTTAGATTCTTTGGCTCTTCAGAGACCCAAAAGTAATCTTCTTGGCCAGCTGTGCATCATCAGAGTGGGAGCAGATGAGCTCTTCCTTGCAGATGAGCTTTTCCTTATTCTTCAGGCAACCAGCTGAAGCCCAGATACATGAAGTTGATAATTCAGGGATGCAAGACAATGCACACTAAAGGACATGTACAGCCTAATCCGAAGTCTGTGTATAATTTGTCTTGCTTACCCAAGGGGCACTTTTACAGGATAGGAGGCTTTAAGCTTTCTCCAAACAACTGGTGAAAATAACTAAAAATTAAAAACATTTGGGCCTTCCATTAACACAAAATCAGAAGAATACACAAAAAGCTCTCCTAAGCAACTTTTGAAAATGCATTTCTTGTTCCCAAATACCCTGACAAGGTTCACAAGCCTGATCTTCCAGCTCCTAGGGAACATTTTCCTGTGGCCTGGCTTTTAAGTATTTCTCTAGTCATTTCTGTACCCTTCTGTAAGCCTGGACATCAGAACACAGCCCAGATTACTGTGCAGAAGATAAATAATTTTTCCATGTCCTCTTTTTATGCCTCTAAAGAGCAGACCAGCTCTTTTCAGTACACCTTGTAATGGGAATTTATGTTAAGATGATTATTTTTGATGGCTCCAATCATGCTTCTTTAAGTCTCTTTTCAAAACCAGAGGTGTTTGTTGCACAGGTCTATTCTGGCATTCCTGTCTGATAGTATTAAATCCCACTGTAACATCTCCTTTGACAGCAAAAGTTGGCAGTGAAAACAGAAAGTGAACTGGGTGGCAAACAGTTTGTGGCAGAAGCAGTCTACCAAATTGCTTTGCTTAAGTTCCCTAACCTCCACAACGAACTTGCATATTAGTACAGTTACTTATTTATTTATATAGGATGATTACATCTTAGCCCATCAAGAAAAAGAAACTGAGAAATGAAAGCCTTCTTCAATCCACCTACAGCAGAATTACTTTCAGTCACTTTTAAAGACTTTTGCATTGATTAAATTTTCCTCAACAATCCCTTGTTTTAGCCAGACTTAACTGTCAGAAGGAGTATATTATTTTTTAAAGGTAAAGATTAGAGATTTATTTAGATGTCAAATCATGTGTCTGTCATGTGTTGTATGGGTATTGCCACACTCCTTTATTCTGTATGTCTTCAGATCGTTCCTCTGTAGCCACAACACATAGGCATACAAACCTCCACATTTGGAAAATTCAACAGTCAGTTGATACTTCCTTGCTTGGTTGGTGACCCACACAGAATAAGTATCTTCAGAGTGAGTATTAAAACAATGGGAAAAGCCATCAGTTACAGCACAGCCAAGGAAATTCTGTTGGTTGAAATTCTTTACCACAGATGACAGCCAGGTAACTCTATGTTTGAGCACCATGGAAATATTTGGAACTCAATTTTCAAGCAAGGCATCTATGATTAAGTAGGGCTGAGGACTGTGCACATCCTGATCATTCTTACAAAAGCTCTCCCACTCCACCCTCCATTTACTTCTGCTGTCCCCTGTGTAGCAGAATGAGGCCAGTTCTAGTGCATAGGGACTCTCCCTGGCAAAGGAAGATGGGAAGGGATTTGATACTTTGTTTTGAATTACTTGAAGAACTGCAAATAACATTTTTAGCTCTTTTTGGGTAAGGTGCCCAGATTCCTTGAGGCATAGGCTACTAAAAACGCTGGCTGAGTTTTGAAAAGCTCTGTGCAATCTGGGATGATTCTTTGAGTGTCATACTTGAGACATCTTTAAAGGGGCCCAATTTCCAGTAAAAGCTGAGGACATTTGAAAATCTTTCCCTTTCAGGATGCCTCAATTTGACTGTGCAGAAACATCTGGTATTCAAAGCAGACAAGAAGAGAGAGTATCCTTCCTTGAGCAGAGGAAAGTAAAATTATAGACATATAATTCCTTTCAGCCATTTGTCTTTTTTCCTAATTTCATATTTAAAGAAATCATCAGGTTAATCTTAAGTTTTTTACAGGGAAGCAGTGTGCTTTGATCAGAGACTGTAAATGGGGTTAGAGAGAGAGCATACTGCAGATTAGGCTGAGTTTTCCACTGATTTGTAAGTGACAACTTGATCAATTCTGTCTCAGTGTGGAGGGCTGGGAACAGTTTTTCTTCCTTTCCATTGTGCCTGCCAATCCCTGACATGTGATATTCAACTCATCTTCTTGCAAATATCAAAGCAGTATGGGCAGGAGAAACAACCATGTCAAACCAAACAGCCTTCAGTATGGTTTTTGGTTCTGTGGGTGTGCCAGTGCGAGTGTGTGAATGTCACTTAAGTATACGCTGGTTCTCTATTGAAGTTCTTGTGGTTTCTAACATTTGCCAGCCTTTACTCCATCAGAAGGATTTCAGTTTTGTGTTCTACCCTACAATGGGCAAAAGAGACAGAAATCATCTCTCCTCCCCCGCAAAGACTAGAATAGGACTAACAACGAGAAATTTAAGTCAGACACACCCATGAAGAGGAATGAGGCACAAGGTTAGGAAGCCATCCAAAGAATGGTTGCCTACCTCCTTACTAAACTAAATTGAACTAAAGTCTCTTTTTTCTCAAGAAGACAACTGAAAAGCTGGGGAATAAAAATTAAAATCAAATTGAAACCAGCCATGCCTAACCAATACCCCACCTTAAATGTGCTCAGATTAGTTTCATAAAATATTTCCCCATTCTCTCTTTTTCCTTCTCTTAATCTTTTGACTGTTTCCTTCAGTTGCCCTTTAAACTGCAAAGCAAAATGATATGGTTTGTAATTTTGACGCCCAAATCTTAAGCAGCAGGTGCTTCGTTTTCATGGAATTTTTCCATCCCCAAATGTCTGGGATCATCAGTTGCACCTCCCTCCTACACAGCCCCTCACCTTTTATCCTTTGCCATTTGTTTTTGTGGATTTTCATTTAATGTATTTCTTCTGCTTTCAGCAATCTGCTTTTTCACTGCAAACCCTTCAACCACTCTTCTTTATTTCACCTCATACAATTGGCAAGTGCTGCCTCCTAAAAATCCATATAAAATATGAAATTGCTGCCTCTGGTCTTGCTATCTCTGACTTCACTTTCAGTAAGGCTGTGTCTGCTTCACACTGCACTGGCAATTTGAAAGGGCCTTAGACCTCTTGTAAATACTTGCACCACAGGAACAATTACATTTTAATTGCCAGAGGTCATATAGCTTCTCTGCACACACACATACAAGACCCACAAACCAAAAAAAACCTCAAACCCAACAAACAGCAAACCCAGAAAAAAAAAGAACAACAACAAAAAAATCAACGTGAACCAAAATAATAGTTGGGTTTAGTTTATACAATTATTTTGAGCAAGTTTGTGTGTGGGCACATTTGTTCCATACTAACAGGTTTTGTTTCCATTTAATTTTTAGCTTTTTGGTTGATTTAGTCAATTTTCTCTTATTATTTCCTTTTTTTTGAGGTAATGTAAATTACTTTTTACAGGCCTAATCCTAAGGAAAACCCAAGGAAAAAGCATCCACGTTCAGGTTGCAATAGCGTATATAAAAGCGTGGATTAAAAGTAGCTATGTTGATGGCAGTCTGTTGAAAAAATGGGATTCACATACTAACATTGGAACCAGAGATGCTGAAGTAAGTGAATGCCTGCTCTGTCATGGTGCTGGTAGATTGCTCCTGAACACAGTACAATTTAACAAAGTCTTATCATCAGTCTAATCATCAGATTACAATTCCAGTATAAGGAACTGATTCCTTGTATCCAGAAATACCTTTCCAAAGTTTGTGTTTTAGTTACTCTTCCAATTGTATCTGTATTTGACTATTAAAGAACAGTTTCTTTTCTTCATTTGCCTTTGTATTGCTTATCAGATATACTTGCATATCAGTATATAGCTCTTGCCCAAAAAGAAATTACATGCTGCAGAAATGACCAGAACCTTATTTGCTAATAACTTTGATACAAATTTGACTGAAAACTCCACCTTTTAAAATATGAATTTGCATTGCTCAGCAGTAAATCACAAGGGCTCATATAGGTTTCTCATAACTAACTGAGCTTTCCATTCTTAACAAGGCAGCCCAATTTCAGAAAGCCATACCAGCCACTTCATAATCCACAAAGCACAGAGCCTATCTTCTGCACGGAGCATGCAAAAATGTTTAATACTAACACAAATACCTTTCATAGATTATTCTGATTCTCAGGCTGATTTCTAAGCCAGCTGTTCTCATACTGATTCAATGTGCAGGTTGCTTTTTAAACCAGAGTAATTCCCTAGTTACCTGCCATATAACTAGATTTTACAGGTGTAGGGCATGTTTGTAAAGCTTGCTAATCTACTTGCAGGGGAAAAAATCATAAAATCAAATAATTTGTGTAGCTTTCTTGGATTCTAATGTTTTCTTCCCAACTTTCAGATACTATATCAACAGAAGAATGCCAGGAATTACTTCATGCTATATATATGTACCTGTTACAGATTGTATTCATTAATTTCAAAGCCAGATGCTATTTTTGTTTAAAGTAATCCTTGATTGTACACTTTTTAAACATATATACTATATATGTATTACATTCCAGTAAGAATAACTGCTTGCTCTGAGATACAAAGATTTACCTTTACCTTGATTATAGATCGTTAGAGCTTTGTTCTTTTCCACATAAGTAGTGCAACTAGCTTCCTGCTCCTCCCAAGGCTTATTCTCTGTAGAGCAATTTTGATAAAGAAACAACACCAAATACAAAGGAAAATTATGAAAATATATGCAACTCATCAGAAGAAACTAATCATCATCTAATATAGTAAGGTCAACCATAGTGCAGACGGCTGAGCTGGGAATTCAAACAATTGGATTTTAACCAATCAACTCTGTGATCACAAGCAAATCATGTTCCATTGCTATATCTTTGTATTTCCTGTACAGTTGTGTTAGACTTGTCTATTTTGATTATGAAATGTTAGGAACTCCAGGCACTGCTTACTATTTGTTTATACAGTGACTGAGAGAATGGGCCCCATTTCATATTGGAATGAAATACAAATAACAATTTTCTGATATTCTGTCTCCCAGAGATGCTTCACAGGAGTATGAACCACTGTCCCAAGTTATATCTGATAAATTGTGCATTACCCTGTGGTGGGAAAGATTTCTTTCTAATCCAAAATACATCTGTCTTGCTGTGCTGCAAGTGATATTTTCTGGGCAGAGAGCATACTAATTGCAGGATTAAACTCTTAGCTAACTCTTGGGTGGAAACAGTTTCCCATAACTTGGTAGAAAACACATGTCGGCCTCTGTCTGCAAACTCTTGAACACCATAGCCCTGATCTTGACTGGGCTATTTAGGTACTCTACTGAACTATGTCTGTGCAATATAATGCAATTAAAATTAAATAATAACTAGCTATCAAAAAGTATTACTGAGATTTTAGTGGCTCCAGTGCTGCTTAGCCTGGTTTAGTTACTCTTTGAAGGCAGAGACAATTGTGCTGAATGTAATGAATTCTGCACCTCCTTCAAAAAAGTAGCACACAAACTTAGAGCTGAAAACTTAACTGTGATTTCTGCTAAGCATCTTAGGATCGTTTTAATGTTACAAAGACACAGAGATTTGAAATTTTAAAAATCTAAATTGTATCTTTTCATATAATATTTTCCTGTAATATTTCTCATTTCTGTGAATGCACACATTATATCCTATTCTCACAGGTGAATGACTGACACTGCTGATATGACACAGACCTCACCGGCAAGCTTCTAGAAACAGCTGGGCCCCAACATCTTTTCTTCTCATGGGTATGTACAGCACACAGATACCAGACTGCCAAACACAAATGTGGAGAAAATATTTCAGAAATTATTCTGTGGACATCTCATCCTCTTAGGGCTCTCCAGTCAAAAGACATCTTGCTAACAAAATACTAACATTCCCATATTGTTAAGATGTACTGAAAATGCTGGAGGCAAACACAATTTTCAAGAAAAGCTAGATTGTTTGATGAAATTACTTGTTGTTTCAATCTAATTTTTATGGTTTTGGTTGTGTGCCAACACAAGCAGTACCACTCAATTAAGAGTTCTCTATTCTATTTTGCAATACTGAAGCCAGAAAGCGTTAGTAAAGAGCAAAGTTAGCTGGGTGAAGGGGGTGAATGGAGTAGGAGGAGGTGTGCAGTGGGTTGTGGCAAGAAATGTTCTTTATGCTGAGGACATTACAAAACAGATTTGTGCTTGGGAAAACACAATTCTTCTAGAGAATAGGATTAAGGATTCTAGAGGAGAAGGTAATGACTCCCATCCTTAGCTTCTAATCCCAGCACCTTCTAACTCCTCTCTGCCCTTATCCTCTATCCTGATCCTAACCAAACACCTATTGCCACAGAGAGGTCTTCCTTTCCAGCTGAGCCATTTCTGTCTTTCTCTGCTTGGCACTACTCTTTGGCCTCATTTGCCAGCTGTAACCACAGGTGGACAAACCTTCTCCCTTTCACAGAGACCATGAAAGCTAACATAAAAGCAGAAAAAAACATTCATAGTGGTTCAGTACACAAGACCAGTCCCTGAAAATGGGTAAAAGCAGATGCTCTTGAAGGCATGTGAGAATACAGGAGGAACACCCAATACTTCCCCATGATAGTTTTACAGCCACTAGCAGTTCACCATCTAGCTCCAGTATCCCACCCTCCTCTTACGCATACTGCCCCATTCTTCCCAAATCCCTCTCCCTAGTCTCCTATTAACCAACCCCTACTTAAACATCCTGGGGTTAATCAACACAAGGAACTTAATACACCATGAGATAATCTATCCCATATAGCTCAATTACTCATCAGCTTTTAATGCTCTTTTTTGTTCCCAAAGCCCACAACTCCCCATGGCATTTTCCACTGAAGCCTAAACCTTTTTCTCACTGGCTCGTGTTCCCACTCCTTCTCCAAAACCTTCTACTGACCTTAAATATAGAATGCTCTAAATGTTTGATATTCCTCACTATTTACATTTTTCCCGTTTCTTCATTAATCAATGTACTCCCTCATCTATTTCTTCCATAAAGCTGTCCAGTTGTACATTGTACAGTGAAAGCAATGCTTGAGACAGAAAGATTAGCAGGCGTTTCTGACTAAATTGACCATATTTGTTGAATTCTTCTTCTGGATTTCTTAGATCTCTGCAGCTGGGATTTATCCTTAATGATAAGCCCAGTAACCCCACTTTGCAGCATGCACTGCACCATGTTTTAAGTAGGTGTGGGAGAATTCAGCAAACCACTAATGACTCCTAAAAGTGGTAACGGAATCTCAATTCATGCTGAAAGATGTAATGCCAACTTAATATATAGAGAGAATTTTTGTAATTTCTGTCTGGATCATCCAGTCTTCTTTAGAGGCTGACCACAAACTACACGAAACCAGAATCAGGTCAAGAAATCAAATACAGTGGACTTTTTTCATTTTGCATTATTTAGAACTTTCAGGGAAACTATATCATTTAAGTACATGCAACAGCAATCTTAGGGTGCAACAGACTTCTATATCAGATTTCAGAAACAGCCTTTCTTGTCAGAGAAATCCAAATGCTATTTTCTTGAGTGACTCAAAGGAAGGGCATGGCCATTGCGTATTTATTCACTCTCCTAGGTCAACCAACAAGAGTGGACTCTTTTATGTAAAAAGTCTATATATTCAGCTTCATGAGCATGGCACAGCAACAGGCTGATCCAAGAAAGCAAATGCTTCCTCTGCATCTTTATTCTCAACCAACCTTGACTCATAACATGACTAGAGAGAAATAAGACCATAGTTTTCACAAATGACTGCGTAGGAGCTCAGGATGCTTTTACTATTAGATCTGAGCTGCTTCTGGTAGCCTTAATTGAAAGAAAGTGCACTCTCTGAAGCTCAGTCCTTAATATAGCTTCATCTGGGTAATCAAAATCAAAAAACCAAATCACTTATCAACTTTGAAAAGTTAGTTCCAATTAGTACTTTTGTGCTCTAGCTGTCCTCTTTTGTAAAGACTTATGAATCCTTTTGAAAATATTATACAATACCAGTCCAAATTCTATTAAGATAACTGTGTTCTGCTTGGTTTATAGACACAGACATGTATGTTCTACACATGTGGAGAACACAACTGATTTATATGTGGTACTTCCCATGACATGGGGAAACTGCTATTGAAATCTATGGCAAATAACAGCATGCAAATAATCTTACATCTGTATACAAGCAAACCCACAAGTTTCACAGAAGTTGCTCATTGGATGTTTTTAGACTGAGAAAGACATAAAGGAATATCTTGATTTTGTTTTCATTATTTTTAATGAAAGCAGTGATGATTTCCTTAATCCCACTCATACTAACTTATATTTTACAACAAGAACAGTTTTTAATGGGGTTCAGTTCTGAGTTTTAAAATTAAGCTTTGACTCTCGCTATCCACCACATTTAAAGACCACAAATAGTGATGCTTTGAAATAAAATATTTAGAACCAGATTCAAGAAATATTTAGTCTTTTAAGCATAGTGTAAAATCAATTTAAAGGATTGTCAAAATAACTTAGGAACCAACATATTTTGGTAAATCTGGGCTTTCAGATTTTCTGAGCACAGAAATAAGGTCCCTCTCTGAGAGGCCACAAACTGATAATGTCAGGAAAGTAAATCACTGATGACTTAAAATCCTTTATTTGTATTCTGGATAAAAATGTTAATGAAGACATACAAACAGTGTGCTATTTTCATTTCAAACTAGTACCAAGTTGAAAAACCTTTCAGGGAGAAATTACAGTTGAAGGAAAGTCCTTAAGAAAGGAACTAAAAAGAAGGGGGAAAAGAGAAAGCAACTGTGAATGTGGGAAAATAATGGAAGAAAATGCTATTATGATTTAGGAGAAGTGCTTATGTTCATCCACATCTGAATCCTCATTCAGATACATCAAAATGAATAGTAATAATAGTAACACGACCATGTCGAAAAATTCCTTGACTGCACTATAGCACTGTAACATAGGAATGGAAATGCATTGAAATCAACATCTTTCCAATATTTGAAAATTTTAAATTAAGTCGTATAAACAGTGAAGGTCTGAGGTTTATTAGCAGACTGATTGACAAGGTGTAGTGTTTCCCTTAAGTGCAAATCAAATATTGCCTCTTGATATAGGAATAAGTTCTTCAGAACTGTTGAAAAAGAGGGCAAAAAGGATAAAAAACTCTACAGAGCTGTAATACATTGTGCATAAGAAAGAATACATGTAAAAGCCCCAGTATTTCTGATGTGATGAATTCAGTATAAGTCCTGGATCTTACACTCCAGTATAACTATGAGTAATTATATTAACTAGGGGTATAAAGAGTTTGAAGAAGAAATAAATTCCATACCAGAACATCTAGATTTCCATTTCAGCAGGTTACATGCAGATAAGCATCCTACTTATATACACAGATGTACTGGTATTATAGAGATGCATGCACACTTGCATTCATACAATGCAAGCTAGAGATAGATAGATAGATAGATAGATAGATAGATAGATACACACACAGCAAACATACAGTCACTTCCATTTCTAAGACACCGAGATTCTCAGGTGCTTACTGTCCACACGGAGGATATTATTAACAACAGGAGGTGCGTGGTTTCAGGTTGCTACCTTCTCAAAAAAGTCTGATCCTTATTGAATGACAACTTTGACATTCCCAGTACAAATATGGTGGCGAGCAAACATTGGATAGAAACATAAAATTCGAGCACGTGCACTCACTTGCTATACAGCTTTATATAAAGTAGTTACTTTGTGTGGTAGTGATCCAGCAAACAATTTCAGCATGTGCTTAAATGACCCAGCCTCTACAGCTGCAATAAGTGATGATGCTATTTGCTGACTTAACTCTTAGGTTATTGTGAAGATCTCTAACACTCGCATGGAGAGAGGAAGTTTTTAGAGCAGCTACAGCATTGTAACCAATATGACCAATAAACTTTCCTTAGAACAAGAATAAATTTTTTCTATGATCCATGCCAATCTGCCTGGCTGTAACAGGCTTGAGAACTTTACACTTAGTGAGCACCTTCCCTTCATGGTGTGTGTCCCACTCAGCCCTAATCTCCATACTGTCCACAGTCTGGCTAGGCATGCCATTGTCTCATTCACACTGGTACATCCTGTTTTCTTTCCAAAAGAAACTAGGGCAGATGAGAGCAAGGGACAATGAGAGTGCAGATCACAGGGAGTGGGGATGTTTAACCCGCTGCATCTGTGAGCTGTGAATGCCCCTGGGTTGCAGAGAACGGACTGTTTGAGATCAGACATAAAGAGCAGGAAAAAAGGCAGCAATAGACCAGAGCCTGGAACACGTCATTCCTCCTCTGCAGGTGGGAAAGAATGGCTCAATGATGAGTGGGTATTCAAGGACAAGAAACTCATTTTTTGTGACCTTAGGGGTCACAAAATTGGATTTTATCCAATGCTTTGATGAAATGACAATAGATCCGTTAAAGTATCTTAGGCAAAATGGAGCTGTATTTTCCAATTAAGTTTATGCAAAAAAAGGTTAACATTGGTACAAATGAAAAGCCAAACTCATTTTTAAATTTTTTATGAGTCAAAGTAATTGCTACTTGTGACAAAAATGAAATGGACTGCTATGATTACTAAGGGCATATCGCAATACCAGAATGGGCACTTCCTTCCTTTTTTCAAAGAGAAAAGCAAAGTCACTTACAGCATTTATGCCCAGGCATTAGCCTTCTCCTGTGGAGAACCAGTTCTAAGAAAAAATAGGACTTTTTTACCAATACCAACTGAAAGTGCCAAATTATTTAGAGACAAGTGAAACTACTATCTTTTTGATGCAGGTACCTAGTCAGGAATGTGCCTATTACCAGCCTACTAGACCAGAACAGAGTCCTTGAAGTGATTTTATGAAAGTAGCTTACAACTGCTTTCAGATGTATATGATTTAATAACTTTGAGAAAAGGCTTTTAGCAATTCAGATCTCAATGGCCGTATTTTTGTCATCATGTTTCAATTAACACCTCTTACAGCACAACTTACAGTCCTTGTCTCAGTTTCCTCTCATCATACAGATGACAGATTCTGAAACAATCAAATATTATAAAGTCTTCCAAAGGACACCTTGTACAAAGGATGAGATACTGAAAGCAAAGAAAATGAACCTTCATTTTAGCAGTGTGCCTTTAAGGCATTAATAAAACAGCAACAGGAAACTTTTCTAAACTGGTTATGTTTAGCTGTTCTAATTCTGTATACTGCCCCAAGGAATTTGAAAACCCATTGAAACCAAAGATGTTCCTTTACACAAGGAGACATAAAACAAAATCCCATTGACTTTAAGGCAAGTAAATTCCAAGGGATTAGCTAGAGCAATTTAGTTGCAACAGGTTTGCTGCGATAATAACTTTTCACTACAAGTACACAATGTTTGTCTTTTGCAAAATAATTTCACTTCATTTTCTATCAGAAGGCCACCAATCCTTCATGCCAGGATTTCATAAAATTAATAAATCTACTTCTATAATCCTTGCTGCTTTTACTGACAAATGTAATAAACTACAGGATGCAAAACTCTGGAAGCGTACTGGGATTTATTTTCTTTTTTTTTCCTTGACAAGCTTTACAGAGTAGCACTTCTGAGACATGCTCATGTGCTGTAAACTTAATCCTTAGCAATTTCCTCTTTTCTCAAATAACCCAAATATTTTATGAATAGTGAAGGATTTCCTTTATCAGACAACACTTGTTGTTTGTTTTGGGTTTTTTCCCATATGTGAGTTCTTCTCAAGGAAATACACTTTGAAACAATTGGATGTTCTCAGGTAGACTTTCACAAGATACACTCATAAGGAAACAGGTAAAACTTGACTAAGAAGGAGGTGTCCTACACTTTAAAGAGAACTGAGAAGAACTGAAAGAACTGAGGCCAAACCTGATGGGACCTACAGCCAAGGGAGTATTTCTAACCCTCTCACGGCAGGCATTTCAGTCCCACTTTTTATGCTTTTATCTCTGTAAAAGATTTGCCTTTTTTTGTTGTTGCAAATCACACATGGATTGATTTTTCAGTGTTGATGAGCCAGTGAGGTCACATAGGCTCC
>WEKY01033586.1:0-19213 GCA_013390045.1 Picathartes gymnocephalus
AACACAATGAAGTAAAAGAACTCTCCATTAGTTATTTACCATGTATTTCTTTTTTTTTAAAAAGTGAGTTAAAGATAATTCTGTTGAATGGTCCTTTTTTTTCCCCAACATAAAGGCTTTTGATACTATCTGAAATGACATTACTAGGAAATGAAATGAAATGGATTAAACAGGTTTTTTGTTTAATGGGTTGCTACGAAAGCAGAGTTGAACTGCTTTGCGTTTTGATTCTTTCAAAGGTCCCTGTCCTGTAAACACCTTTCTTCCAACAGTGGCAGGTTTCTGTGTTCCCATAGGGAATCCAGGGGGCTTCTGCACAGATTCACTTCCCTGCCACTATGCTAATGTTTGCTGGCTCAGGGCCGAATGCACATGCTTAACTCCATGTGCATTAGTCATACCATGAATTCATACAAGGGAGGTGACCTTAGGGAACAGCTACATCAGGGATGTACAATACACTGTTCTTAATGCTGTTCTACAAATACGTCTTTCATTGCAGCCTGACACAACCTGAAAGACAGCTAAATGGTAAGAACCTTTCATTTAACATAAAGGCAAATTAATAGGGTGAAGGATTAGCAGCTCCTAACTACATAATGCAGCCTTTGGATGTGATCCACTTTTTACGGAAAAGTGAAAAAAGCCAGCAGCCAGTATGTTTCTAACATGATTAGTAAAGAACTTCTGAGAAAAGCACATTCTACAAAAATGTGCTGTTGTATTTGATGTCATTACATACTTTTAAAATGCAAAATGAATTAACTTCAGAGAGTGACAGTAATGTCCTTACCTACATTAGGTTTACTTATCTTTGAAATTTGAAAAAACATATTTTACACAGCTTCATTGAATATCGTGAGGTTATGAATGGCACTGCCTTGAAGTTATAAGTAATGTCTTTCCATCTCACTTTTCTTTAGACTGTCTGAACTTTGTTACACCTTCAAAATGGCAACTTGTGCTAGACATAGGCATAAAGCAATTCATCACTCTTTCTATCAGAGATGTGTTTTTACCCAGATACACAAAGCACACAATTATTCTGTTAAGGCAATATTCATATGTAATATTAATGATCTGATAATTATACCTAACAAATGCTGGAAAATACGTGCTCTCTAGCATCACTTACGTTAATGCACACTCTGAAAATAACATTTCTTAACCCTGAATTTCCTTGTATGTTTACATCTCTGTAGTATGCTTTCCAATGATCAACACTTGGCCACAGCATGCAGCTAACATTTCAGTAGTCTGCTTTCTTCTTTTATTTATCTGATGTGCTTTGGATTGTGTCTTGATGCAATTCTGCTTTATGTGTGTGAGATAGACATAGCTGAATTTGGAAAGGAGTTTTGGTGCCATCAGATGGACTTGCGGCTGGAAGCTGCGTTTCCACATTCCTTAATCAAAGTCTCCATCTCTTTTTCCCAGTTCTGCAGGGGATGCTTGCAAGATTGCTGATGTATTTGGCCAGTGCTTAAGACAGAAAAGCCTTGTGTAGATATTTAGCTCCACTCTCACTAAGTATCTAAATATTGTGCCAGTGGCATGACCTGCTCTGTCCTGGCTGCCAGAAAGTGAGAGTCAGCCATCAGCCTGTACATACTGCTCTCTCATGAGGAAGCAATGAGATAGATATTGGTCTGAAAGAGTCTCCAACCTATCACCTATTCCTGGGCCATGAAAATGATAAAGGAAAGCCAAACTAAGCTCAAGCTGGATTTGAGACAAAATGGGACAGCTTCTGTGGAGTCCAGATTGCTTATATTTGTACATTTGAAAAGAGTTTATTATGGTCTTTTTTGGTGAGATTCGAATAATTTGGAACTTCCACTAGTAAAATGGTAGCAAGCTATGTACAGAAAAAAAAATAATAATACTGAGTTAAACAGATGCTGCTCACTCCTGCAAAATTATCTTATGTATTGCTCAGGCTCTAAGCCGATATTTTTGTCTAGAAAATATTTTTCTAAAAGAGATTTATTGCATGAAGCTCCACTAGTAGCAATACCTGTCATGTAATGCCTTAAAAAAGTATATCTGCTTTAAGTAAAAATCCTCACAGTCTCCTTGGCAAAGAGTAAATTATGTTTTTATTCCCTTTTCACATCAATAGAGGGATACACAGAGGCAGAGTTTATTTATAGGTCAAGTACAAGATATTACCAGAACTGGGGTTAAAACTAGGGGGTTTCAAGTGCTTTTCATTTTCTTAGGGGCTGCTTATTTCTATTTCATTTGCCCTTTTACTCTAATACAAATTAATTTATTGAGATAAGAATCTCAAAAAGCAAAATATCTGAAAAATTATTGTGTAAGTACTTGTGTGTCATGCTACCTGTAAAATTAGTGATTCATCTCTTGGTAGAGGAGCGCACATCTGCATCAGTGTATCACACATAGAATCAAAGAAGGGAGGTTTTGTCATTTCAAATTTGATTTAAATTTTAAAAAATTAGTAAGCTTATAGCAATAATTTTGATAATGTTCTAATAATTCTGTGTTTCAGAGCATGGCTAATGACCTATCTTCCTGGGGAGAATGGCTGAGATGTCTTTGAAATTATTCCTGGAATTAGACCAGCATGAGGTCTCCTCTACCAAACTGAGGTAATACTGGGTCAAAAGAAAGAATCAGAATGGGTAAGCCTGCAGATGCCAGCCTCTTCTGAGGAATATTTGGTTGGTGAAGCCAAATGCTTTTCTAGGTCGCTTCTAGGAGCAGGTTTTATTAACAATGACAGCCCAGACTTCTGCCATAATGAAGCACCTTCTTGAAGGTTAACTAACTAGTTATTTACCTAACAATACTCAGCATAATGGCAAATACAGGAGTGGTGTCACTTTTAGTTCGTTTGTAGGGCCTTTTAAACCTCAGAGACTCCATGACAAGAAAATCGAAAAATTTAAAACGATAGTGTGGGCACTAACATTATGTGGCATATTATGCAGGCCTAAGCCTTCTGCTAGAAAATTCACAAATTCTACTTGCTTTAACTCTTCACCAGAATAGGTTTTGGTTACAATTCTTTTCTATCAGAGTGGATCTGACATAAAATGAGGGCAAATTCAACCACACTAGGATGTGCACACATAAATAAGACTAGTATTATTTGCCAAGTGATATGCATGAAAACTTATTTTCTTGCTATGGAATGATCTCTTGAAATGTTTTCTTTAAATGGTAACAGCTAAAAAGTAGCAGAAAATATGCCCCGGTATGAGGCACATCTGTATCATCCTGTTTCATCCAAGTTATATAAATTATGTATGGCCTCTTGATTATGGATAGCGGTCTGGCCTTAGAAAGATATTAACTATTATGAAATAGCTTTCAATAATTGTTTCTCCCTTGAGAGTATTTAAAAAGTGGTTTGTGTTGAAAAGAGTAAATGATAAACACTGTTTAAGATGTCTGTAGTGCAAAATAAAATACTGCTTCTCCTAATAATTTCAGCAAGACAAAATCAATACAATTTTAATGATGTTACAGGTACATCGTACTTCTGCCACCTTTGCTGAGAGGAGGAATAACTTATCAACACTGCTTTTGTTTATGCAACCTCAAAAACCTGCACCCAAAAACAAAAATCAGGGTGCTCAAATTGCTATCAGAAAACAAATTAAAATATTGCTAAACTCATTGCTAACAATATGCTTCATGTTCAGAAATTCCATTTACTTCAAAGATGTGACCTGATTTCAGTGGGAAGTCTCTAAACAGGGGGTTGAAAAGAGATTCTTAATAACAAAATCTTCACTCCAAAAATATGAAGGACAAAGGACCAGTCTGATATTAAGAAAAAGTGTGAAAAAAGCCATTTTTCACAAGCTTGTCAGTCATTTCTTTCAGTTGTCAAAACTCACGTTCACAGAAGTTAATTGAATGTCTTATGTACTAGGAAGGTTTATAGGTATCTAAACAGCTCGTAAATGTTGTTGTACTTTCTAATAACTGTCTCAACAGCATACCTGTTGCCAAGTTAAAATATGTCACAATACATATATATACAGTTCCTTTAAGAGGAAATATGCACAAAATTGTCTATGTATTTATACCCATATATATGCATATGCCCCTCTAATTCCTAATGTCTCTAATTCTAGAAGAAAATGAAATGCTTATGCTTTTGAAGGTCTTTATTAAAATGTACATTATTCTATAATACAAGTACCAGCTAATTTAAGAAATATTTTATTAATTTGAAGTTCAACAAAATGCTTAGTCTCTTCAGAAGCTTTAATGCTATCTCCAATCTGTGAAACCTTTAATAAGATCTCAGACTGAAATTGCTGTTTTTACTCCCCTTGGTCTTTTTTTAGGTATCTGTAACTCAGGTGCTGGTCTTCCCTAGTATAAGCTAAAGACAGTGGAAAAGGAACCTTATCTAGAACAAGGTGAAAAACAGTATTCCATAAAAATTAAACCTCGTGGAAACCAGCAAATACCAAGGTATTCTAAATTAATTAAAGAACCGGTTTTAAGGTGAACACAGGAAAGCAAATTACCTTGCAGTTCTACCCAACTGTTTCTTCAGGAAAGCTTTGATGGGATGTAGTCTAAATTCCAGTATGGTTTCATCGCAGTTTTTAAGAATACAGCAAGACTCACCAAGCTAGCCAATAGCATCAAGGTGCCTTCCCCCTGCAGTAGGACAAATTTTGTGTTCAGCTCAGATGACTTGGATCAGCAAAGTGGGTGCAGTTGATGTGTCTGCTCATATTTCGTATTTTGAAAAACAGAGAGTTTAGTATATAATAGAAACAGATATTTTTACTTTTTAGAAATTACAGAACTTGTACAGCAGCAACATTAGCTGCTCTACATTTTTGCCTCTATGGCCCGATTAATCTTGAATATTTCATTGCAAGTTGAGCAAGACTGAGTGACCTCATCTAGAAATTGCCCATTCTTGGTGAAGGGGAATAGTTTTGACTCTTTCTGTAGAGATAAGAACTAGAGGCAGCCAATAATAAGGACCAGCAGAAGGATTTTGGTAGAATTTAGGCTGGCTGGATCCAGGCCAGTCTATATAACTCTTTCATTTTGGCATCTTCTCTAGCTCTACCAGATAGGCCGGAGTCTGGTGGTCAATTTGACATGTTTGGAGAGTTGAACGTGTCCCCACTAAGGCTATTTTTCTTTTTTTCCTTAAAAGTAAGGGTCCTGAGCAAAGCTCTATCAACTGCATCTTCCATTCTCCTGCCACAACCACCACTATGACTTATCACTCAATGATTTTATGCTTTGAGGGTTTTTGGGTTGATGGGATTTTTTTTAGTGTTCTGGGGGTTTTTGTTTGTTTTGGGGGATTTTTGGGTTTGTTTTTGGTTTGGTTTTTGTCGGTTTTGGGGTTTTTTGGGGGGGATTTTTTGGTTGTTTGGGTTTTTTTTGTTAGTTTGATTTTTTTGTTGTTGTTTTGGGGGGATTGTATTTTGTCTGGTTTTTGTTTGTTTGTTGTTTTTGTTTGTTTATTTGGGGGGGTGCTTTTTGTTTATTTGTTTTATGAAACTGTGTGAAAAAATGGGCTCTCCTGTCCAGAAAGGGCAAGATTTCAGTAAACAGGATCAAAGCTAATGGTAAAATATGTGTCAGCAGCAAATCCAAACACCTCTTTACCTACTGTTTTGTATCACAAATGCTGTTCAGATTTACTTAACTGATCAGCACAAAATGTGATAAATAATCTTACTTCCAGGGTCTACATGTTAGCTGTTTTGTCACCATTTTACAAAAAAAGTGTGTCAGGCAGTGGAGCATACATGGCAAAAATAAAAAAACCAAAACCTTCTTGTGTTAGAATCTTGGAAAACTGTCAGTTTGGGAGCTCTGTCTTAAAGTTTCACTACAAGAGAATTGTACTGTTGAGCTTTGAAAGTTTGACAGTGCAAGAATTAAATCTTCCTTTGAAGCCGTTATGATTCTGTCACACAGTGATTTTCTCAGTTATTCAAACAGAGGTTGATGGTATGACTTCCAAAGCTGTAGCATGGGCTGCATTCATTTGAGCCAACAGAATAACCAATAACCAAGGTCACTTTCCTGTATGTGGGCAGTGGTTGGAGACATCACATATATTTTGCCTCCAAGCTATGCACCAGTGGAATTTAGGGTAGGTGGACTGCTGTGCTCTGCATCTGGAACTGGGGTGGGCTTGGTAGCCCTGCAGTTCAAGAATCATAATTCTAAGGGAATTTTATTTGCAAAGTGGGTATTTGTTGGCTGCCTGTGAAGGGAAAATCATACTGAGAAATAAGGCTATAAACTGAGCAGAATTCTTCTGAGTACAATGGGAAAGTGTCTCAGTTTAGAGATAAGTTTAGGAGAAAACACTCTGGAATGAGTGTTTCCTCTGAAAGGCTTCCAACAATCCCTTTCTGCCAATAGGAAATGAATACTAGTGGATGAAAGTGAAAATACCAAACAAATAATTGTTTATTGACAAATAGAGTGCCCATACAGCACAGGAAGATGGTAAATAAATGCTAGATACTGAATTGTCAGAATTACTCCCCAGAGCAAAAACCCAAAATGCCAGGGAAAGAAAGAAAACAACAGCAGATGGCCACATGGTGGGTAGAATATGTTGCGCGCATTCAGGGAAAAAAACAAACGGGAGATTCAAGCAGCAGTTCAGCCACACAGATGTGAACCTGGTGACTCTGGTGTTGATCCCGTCTTCACAGAAGATGAAGCAGGTGGGCTTGGTGTGCCTTCTCTGGCTGGCTGGGCTTTTTCTGAAGTGTGGAGCCAAAATAGAGCAGCCCCTCTGTAGTGATTTTAGTTCACCATTCTCACACAGGGCACCAAGTTAATGTAGTGGGTTGCACACTCTGGCTGAACACCGGTGTCCTCACTAAACTTATTTACTCGTTTTCTGCTGTGAGGTAAGGATTAGGAGAAAAGCAAAGCAGACTCAAAACTTTAAAAGGTATAGTGAAAGCTTTATTAACAGAACTAAAAGACAAATAAGAACCAGAATAAACCTTCGGACACTTCTCCTTCCCCCAACCTCCTCTGTTCTTCCCACCAACAATGTAAAGAGACAAAACCTGAGACTTCCAGTCAGTTTACCACCTCTAAAACAGTCTTTCTTCAGTTCACTTAGGGAGAGGAGTCTCTCCTGCCATGCCATGGAGATTTTTCCACAAGAAAATAATTCTCTCATGGCTCCAATATCGCAGCAAATCAACCACTCAGAAAAGGAAATCTGTTCTCAATGTGAAAGTCCCTCCCCTCAACATACAGCTCTTCCCGCAACTGCTTTTGGGGGTTCATCTCTGTCTCATGGTGTACTATTTTAAGGATGAGCTATTCTAGTAGAAAAGCAAAGGGTCTTCTCTTCTCTCTCTAGAAGCAAGGTTTCTCTTCTTCTATCCCTGGGGGAAGGGTTCTCTTCTCTCTCATCTCTGTGGCATTTTTGCCCATCTCTCTCTGTTCAATTTCTCATTAGACCACAGCTACTTCACTATCTACTTGCTTTTGCACAAGGTACCTTTTCTCAAGCTGCAGTTAGAACACTGTGTGCCCCCAATTGTATTCATGAGTCACAGGGAATAGTCTAATATATCATAATCCACCACCATGGCCTTACAAGAGAATTTCAGCTTAAAGCATCTCCTCTTTCTCCTTCCTCTGGGCTTCAGTGCCTTCATCACTGACCTCGGTGTCTCCATGTTGGTTTCCTCATGTGTCCTCACTCTTTTCTCTTACTCTCACTCGAGAGAGGATTGATGTCTGTAAGTTTCATCTGTGCATTGAGAGAATTAGTATCTCTGCTGAGCCCTGTGCTTGGTCACAAGATCTCTGCTGGGCAGCGGCCAAAGCTGCTGCAAACTTTTCTCGGGGAGACAAGGAGGCGGGAGCTGCAGGATCTCAGCAGCCAGGCCAGGATTCAGCTGCAGCAGGATCTCAGCCGTGCCAGGCCCGGCCGAGTGGCCTTTGTTCTGCCCAGTCCAGTCCAGCCCCATGGAGATGGCAGGGTCCGACCGAGAGGGCCTGGCCCAGCCTGGACCTGGCCAGCCCCGCCAGGCCACGCGGGCCCCCTGCTACCTGTTCAGAAGCCAGAGAGAGATTCCTGATCTTCTCCTTTCTTAAATGTGAATAACAGAGGCGTATTCAGCTTCTTAAGTGGCTAAACAGAGTGTCCATCTTAGAACTAGCCAGCTAATTGGTTCTCTCAGGCTTGAAGCAAACTGTCAAGTTCCTTACAGGGAAAAATCACTTCTTAACCCACAACATCCTTGCCTCTTCCGCCAGTCCCAGCTGACCCCTGTCCTGCTGGTCATCCTTCCTAATCTTGGACCAAAACCAAACCATGCACTTCACTTTGAAAAAGCCACCAAAGAATTGCTGCTGCAGCCTCCCAAGGACAAGGAAGGATAAAAAATCTTCTTGCCTGGGCTAGCAAAAAAGCTGAGCTAGCCAAACAAAAAACCCTGATTGCACGGTGCCCTGGATGCCTGGGGAGTGAGGTTTTGGAAAAAAACAATTCCCAAAAGCCCAAGGCTTCCCATTTCCCCAGACCCATTTTAGGGATTCAGCAACCGTTTTTGGGCATTAGCAGAGGATTAGGGAATAGATTACCATCATAAAATCACCCCAAGTGATGCCCAAAAATAGGCCAGAAATAAAACCCCATACACCACTGTCTATAGAGCAGGTATTTGTTTGTTGCAGTGCTGGTGGTGAGGGGAATATCTCCTCCTAACTCACCCACCTTTGTCAAGTGCTGTGGTATATTTATACAGTAAGTATTGCTTAGCGTTACTATGTCATTATAACATCATCATGTACGCACTGGAACTAATTTACATAGCATGATCTCATGGTTATAAATAGTTCATAGCACTGCGCTTGTGCCTCCCCAGTTTGAGGGTCATCAGGGTCTTTGATGAAGGCTTCCAAGATCATCTTCTCATCTGAAATTTTCAACTTTGTCTTTGGAGCATGCACAGTTATGGTATTCTTTCATCTGTCTGATTGTAACCAGCTTAAATTCTTTATTTTGTGGTTAATTGTCTTTACATTTTCCAATTTCTCATTAGTACGATATTTATCTATCTCTGAAGCTATCCTCTTGGTGAGTTTTTTTGGGGTTTTTTTTGTCTCTTCAGCATTAAGCAACTAGTTAACCATATACTAGCTGTTACATAGTATAGAAAGTTATTTATATCAGGTTATATAGGTATAAAAAGCTATGATTCAGGTTACATAGGTATAGAAAGTCATGATTCAGGTTATACTGATATCAGGTTATATAGATATATCAGGTTATATTGATATCTTATAACTTCAGCTATACAAGAACCATGTAACTTTGACCTAAGTTGTATAGGCATCACTAGACAGAAAGGAAGTAGAACAGTCCTTTTGTTTCCCAAATCACATATGAGTGTATTTTCCTTCCACAAATCAACTTTTTAAAGCTTATGGTGTTTTGGGGTTTTTCCCCCTTAGATGCTATACATAAATCCCTTTGCAACAGTGGGAGTGCTATAAATGTATACATACATACATACATATATATATATATGCATGTATGTATGTAAATAAAAGTAGGAAACAACATGGTGCTTTTTAAAGGCATAGGGCAGCAAGAATACCCTTGGAGAACTTTGTCTGAAGATAGCAAGGTTGGTCCTTATTTTCAGCAATGCTCTTTTCAGATTTAGCTAATGCTCTGGAGTAAAATCTTTTTATTAAATACTTAAATTGTTTGCTTATATATTCTGTTCAAGATATGGTGCAAAGCTAAAGCTGTGGGAAAATCATTGATGGATGTTTAATTTGGATTAATTCCAAATCCACTGAGTATCATGGCACCACAGTTTTTTGTTTACAGCTCAGCCACCATCAATCCGGACTTCTGAAAATCAGCATAAAAGTGTTAAAGGCCCAGTTTGAATCCAGGCCAATATTAGGCTGCATTTTATGCATTAGCATAGGGGAAGAGCAGGGTAACAGCCATATTTTGTGACTTAAAATATGTACTCTGACTTCTAGAAAAATCTTAGCATCTACTTCTATGAAAACAGTATAATATTTTCTATCTTTTTTTTTTTTGTAAAAATAGAGTAGGATTTTTTTTCAAATTTTCTTAGGAGAGAAAATGCATGTATTTGATTACAACACCATACTTGTGAAAATGTGTGGATCTAGATGAATGTTTGTACATATACAAAGTAAAATCAGATTTTGACAGCTGAAACTGAAACAATGCTTCCACTCACCATCTCCAGCAACGTAAGGTAGCATGAAAGCAACTGCAATGGTGAGCCACCCAAAACTAACAGCAACTACCTCAGAGCAGGTCAGTCAGTCCAAGTACACAATCTACTTGATGAATAAGCCAAAACCAACCCTAAATAGATTTATTTTTCTGTTTGAAATCTGTTGAAACCTTCAGAGATGACTTTGAATGCCTATAGCTGTTGCCTTCCTTCTGCATTAGAGGCTGGTGAATACTTTGCATCAAGGTCAAGAAATGTTTGTTCATATCTTCGAGTGATTCATTGTAGTTGTCTCTGCTCTTCTGTGTATAAATAGTCTTAGAAAGTAGTTTACTGAAGAAAACAATCACTAACTGAAAATTTTAAATGATTACCAAACACTCATGATACGGAAATTTTCATTCACAGCCATGGGCATTAAAAGTCTCATTCCAAGGTATTAACAGCCCAGCAAGAGAAATGTTACTTATATAGCCAAATAGGGATATTGATTTAGAAATAATTATTTAAGATAAAAATACTATTTATTAAATAACAAAATATATCAAATATGTCTTTGATGTAAGTCTATCAAAGATGATGGAAGATAATTTGCAAAGATATTTGGTGCGATCCCTCACCATAGCAAAACAGACTTGACTTGGGTAAATTAGTTTCATTTATTACCAATCCAATCAGAGTACAATAATGAGAAAAAAAATGACAAATCTTAAAACACCTTCCCTCCAGCCTTCCCCTCTCGCTATCGTGGAAAGCCCATACATTCCAGCACCCCGCAGTCTTCAAGGAAACTCTTCAGAACTTCATGCCTATGAAGGCAATTTCTTTCCCTGTCTTGTGTGTTTATCCTGGAGATGGGTATGGAAAGGCAAGGTACAAATAGGTTACTTTTAGGTCTGTTTTCCCCATCACTAGTTTATTTTCAAAACTGTCAGCTGGGATGGGTGTGATGACTCATAACCATATTTTCTTCAGAAATCTTTCACAGCTGATTTCTGTCAGCTTCATAAGTATCTAATGGAGGAAAAGAACCCAGTTGACAGTGCTCCCAAGAGCTTAGACTTCCTGTACTTGTTGATTTGCCATCCTGGACAGTGTATTAGTGTGAAACAGCACCATTGCAACAGACAGTATAAGTTAAATATTTCACTGTGGAGTATGAGTTGACCTTTGAATCTCTTTCAGTGAAACCTACCCCTGCAAGATCTGTCCATAACACTTGACCTTGATCTTATTTCTCCTACATAGGAAAAGTATATAGAGTGAGATCTTGAACAGATTCTTAGGCATCTCACATTAAAGCTCTGTAAAACCAATGTTTCATAGGATAACCTCGATCCCATGACTCCTCAGGGAGACACCAGGGTGACTGACGCAGGTCATGTTGATGGTCACCTCTTGGTGTGGGCTCATGGTGGGCAGCCAACAGGAAGGAACTCCTCTCTTCTCCAGAGGAGGATGGTGCATGGGCTGCCTGTTCACTGTGGTGATTTCTGTGCCAACCACACACAGCAAGACAGAAGCTAGCATAATAGTATGCATGGCATGACAAAGCCTTCTAGATTTTTTAAATATAATTTGTCATTATTGTGAAACTATTGCACGATGAACAAGGTTTGGTTTGGGAAAGACAGCATACAGAGCATTTGTATGGATGTGTGGGCAGAACACTGAGGTTTCGGTAGTTTGAGTGATGCTTTGACAGCTCTGAGGCCCCACGCACATATTCCCAGACTGTATCTGTCAGTTTTTTTTAGAAAGCCCCCACAAAAAATGTGCTATAAAAACACTAAACCACTGCTATTTCCATGTATGAAAGATGACCTGACTAATCAGCACAAGAGATAATTGGAACAAAACAATTGTAACAATTAAAAGCACTACATATCTCACTATTTTCCTTAAAAATATGTACTGAACAACGCTGTCTGAATTGAGTAACTTTGGCAGCTACCAGAAAGGCATGGACAAATTCTTACAGGTAATATTTCCTCTCTTGTATTATGGAGCTGTTTTATTTATGCTGCATTATGTTGATGAGGTGTAACCAAGTTTTCTTATACAAGGTGATGAGGACAGCATCATGTTTTTTAAGCATGGTGTGAGAACACCCTCCTTTGAGAAAAAAAATACCGTCTTGCCTTCTGGTTTCTATGGGAAGGTGATGATGGTGGTATTGTAATAATTGAGGACTACCAAAATCTTGTTTGGGAAGAAATTTAATGATATTGAATAGTTCCACTGTTTCCACAGGATTTTAGAAATTAAAGAAATGATTAATCTCCCATGTAGGAGTCTTTTAGTCGGGAAGGTACTTAATATCACAGAATCATAAGATGAAGTTCAAGTTCCATCTAGATTATCTTTTTTGCACCCTAGAATTCTACTGAAGGAAAAGACTTTTCTTTTTTTTCAATGAATTCATGCTTCCCCCAAGGTGGGCCCAGCTGTGTTCCGGTAGCAGCCAGTGGGAGGATTTTCCCATTCAAGGGGATGACTTTAAGGTCTCTATCACCTACTTTCAGACAGAAACCAAGAAACTGTATTCTGAAACCTTTCCTCTCATTGGCAGATCCATGAAACCAGTGGAAATCTGGATGAATCAGACTTAAATTTCCATAACACAAAATATACCTGTTACAGTATAAGAACAACTAGAAAGTCACAATGTAATTAGGGGATCCAGTCTCTTTATTTTCAGATGCAAGGCAACCAGGAATCTTTGGAATGAAAATCTGGCTGTCCCTGTTGAGTTGTATTGGTCAAATTCAGCAGTTTACAATATTACTTTATCAAGCTACATATAATTAGGCATATAGGAGATACCTCACTTGTCATGAAAAACAGGTTAATTGTTACCTCCCACTATTGTGATTGCCTAAAATGTTATCAGCAGAAAAATTAAAAGTTTAATAGATGTGAAAGGTTTTTGGAGACCATTTAGACATTGACTTCTTATTTTTGCAAGCAATAATAAATCTGTAAGTATTTTATCAGCAAGAACTTAGATCTGATTTAATGTTGAATTATATTGATAAATCAAATGTTAATACTGGATAGCTGGAACAACTTCAATGAAGAGTATTTTCTCTGTATATAGGTTTTGCTTTGTCACTGTGCCGCACTCTATATCAGAACAAAGGCTATATGCATAATAAGGTCATGAAAATGAGGTGAAATCAGCAAAAGTATTGTGGGGGGGCGGGCGATCTAAAACATGGCCATAAGTATAATGACCAAGCAGCAGAGCATTTAAATATTTAGTGCCAGCTTATTTCAGTTTATTTTACTGTCATATTTTTGAATGTATAGACTGAGGCTCTTGAAAGACCAGAATGAAAAGATCTCTATTCTGGACCAGAAGTATTGACAGTGTTATTTAACAGACTGTCCAGATATGCCTCCCTGACCTACAGCCGTTTACTTTTAAAATAGAATCAGCATGGTAATAATTAGCAGCAGTAACGGAGAAGAGAGAGCACCCCTGCTCTGTGTTTTGGTGAGAGTGGTTTTTAACAGCTGTGCTGCGCTGCCTAGATGCCAGATCCCCATTTCAGCCCTGATGGAAGCTCTGAGTACAATAGAAGCAGAGTACCATTAGGAATTACAAATACGTGTATATCTTACCTCACTGCCTCCCTCCCCCTCTTCCAATGAATGTAGTCTAAAAATATCCTCCACTCTAAATTGCTTTACTGCTGGGGCAATGTCTTGTAAAAGCACTATGTTTATTTACAGAAGAAAATAAAACCTCAAGCCCCAGAATGAATAAACTTCAAGACTCAGACAGAATAATGTTCTGCATTTGACTGCAAATTAACTATCTTTTTGAAAGATATTGCTCTCACTTAATAATGTGGCACGCATGCCCACATTAAGAGAAATAGTATTTTACTTATGGAGAATTTATGAGGAAAATCTTGTTGCTTCAAAGAAAAATGGGGGGAAATGTAGATGCTATATATGTACATGTTGTGATATTCTTTTATTGTTGTAGCCCAGTAAAAGTAATTTATGTCAGCTTCTGGAAAAGTAATATCAATTATTTGTTCACAAGTGGATCTTAAAGGAAAAAAAAGTGGGAGGGAAAAATACACAGAACTAGTATATGGAATTAATATTAAAATTATTTTCAAATTTTAGAGCCAGATTCAGCAAATTTACTTAGAAGAAACTACTCAGATCAGTAATTTATTGGTATTAAGGGGTTTACTCAAATAAGTGTTGCAACTCGCAAGGACTTGCAGTATAAAGCCCAAGTCTGTAAATATTTAGAAAATAAGTCATTCATGAAATCCTTCACTTCACAAGAAGGAAATTCATTTGGCAACTGTAAAATGTACTAATGAAAGACTTTCTTAAAGAAGTGAAAATTAGCTAAGTAGGAATTGCTTCCTTTGAACTAGTTAAATCCTTTCTTTACTCTCTAACAAAAGAAAAATGAAAATTAATAATCCTTCCTCTAGCATTTTAAGTCTTTTGCAAAAAATCTTATCATTGCCCATATCAGTGTAGGTCTTAATCAGCACAATTGATAAGGATTTATGAACATTTTCATTTCAGGTGCATTTACATGCACACATATATGTGTGTACATAAATTAATTTTATAAAAGCTATTTTACACAAACTTAAGTAGTTGAAGTATTAAAAAGGCCAATCAACATACTCTTCATGTATCTGTTAGTTCATAAACCTCTTAAAATTGTGTCTTTAAAAAAAACCCAAGCTGCTAAATTACGGAAATACAGAATATTTGCCAGTTATATATTGATTTTTACTCAAAATTCCTGCAAGGATACAGGCCTACCAGTGATATAAACTGTAGTAACAGGAAAAAAACAGAACGCAGGAACTTGTAAATAAATCCATGAATAAGAAGAAGCAGGGATGCTAAGATTATGTATTTTACCATTATATTCATTTGCTCGTAAACTGTAAGGTAGGCAGTTGTGAGATGCAATACTGCCGGTGTGTGTGTCTGTGTAAGACAGAAGGGAGAGGTGAAGGCAAGAGTAACAGACATGAGGACATGTAGATACGATAAAGCATAATAACATTCCTGAACGTCTGTGTCTGGTCTGCCTCTCTATATCCTCCTGCTCTCATCACTGCAAGCAGGGTCACAGAAGCAGGTGATTGTCCGTCAATTGCTTGCTCTTAATTCAAGTATTCTCTGACAAAGGAAAAAAAAAAAATTAACTTCAAGTACAGGGAAAAATGAAATGTTTACTTTAATCTGATTTTCAAGATACAGCAGTGTCTCACATGTTTCACAGGCTGCTTGCCAATCATTAAATACTGGCATACGTCTTAGTTACTTAGCACGGCTTATTAGGAGTGAATTAATATTAATAATTACAATTCATCTTTTAAGAACAGCATATTTCAAAAAATTACAGTTTTAGGGACATAAGATGAAGGTGAGCCCAGAGCTAGCAGTTCCTTGGTGCTATTTGGCTCCATGGAGGCTGTTTTGTGAAAGTATAGGGTTTTTTTTTTTCCTTTATTTGATGGATTCTGGGGCTTTAACAAAGACTGACTGAGTGGCTTAACAAAAAGAAGGAGGGCTGAATGTGTCGCTTGCAAGAGAATAACCACCTTCAGAGCTCTTAAATCCACAGTGTATGTAGTGGGTGTCCTGAGTGGCTTTTGTTTTCCATGTCTTTTGTAAGCTTTTAGTATTGGACCTTTTTTTTTCTCCTGCATCAAATGTCAAGTTAATTTACAGGGCACTATTACTGATATGTTTCCTTGGTCTGTAGTTTTCTGTGAAAGGTAGGCAGCTGAGAACAAGTCTTGGGGGGAGGGACAGGACATACAGTGTGTGCCCATGCCTGTAAATTGGCTGTCCATGTGACAGCAGGGCTAGGGACATTTCCCATCCCCATTTGCATCCTGAAGACTACCCAGGATTAAACCCAACTGATTTCCATACGGGATTTAGACTTGACACTTATTATTTGGTTCACAGACCTCTTGAAGGAAAGTTTGTTTTCCACTCATAGATGGGAAAATGTTCTAAGATAAATAAAGCTGGTTTAGCTGCGGTAGTAAATAAATACCTTTGTAATATTCCTTAAAAAATTCTCTAATGTGATTGCCAGACAGATTCTTGCCACCAAATTATTGTATTTTACTCCTCAGCAATTCAAAAGAAATATCTATCAACATCTACAGAGTTGCAGTTGAAAAATGTCTGTTTAATTCCAGAAGTTTCCTTGTCATAAATAAAACTATAAATCATGGTTTTAGAGGGAAATTAAAACAATCTTGAAAAGATATGTAACAAAGACTTTACATCTATCTTTATGTAGGGAGATGCAATTTTCTACCTGCTCTATGCATCAATTAGTGTTTTCTAAGCAGCATGAAAGTGACAACTCTTACATGTGAGTGTGCAGGTAGTGAATGTATAACAGAGAACTATCTCATTTTTGTCGTCTAATAGCTTAATAAAATATTTTGGTGATGCTTAGCACCCCTGTCTTAATAGCTGGTAGTGATAAAAACCCATGACCCAATGTTTTAAGAAAATTTTAAATAAACCAGATCTTCATTTTTATTGAGAGATAGTACAATGCTTTGACTTCTCACTAATATAAATGAACGTATTAGTTTTAACCATTGCTGCTCTCCAAAAGGCTCTCCCAGTAACTCTGATGCAGGATGTTAATACCTTCTATTTAGTGGGTCTATCTATTCTGTTTAGTTAGATCTATTTAGTGGCTTTTTAGGATCAGGGAATTAACACTCAATTGTGGCTTCCAAATCTTCAGTTTTTGCTGAACAGCTCTTGAAACTTAGCTCAGTTTGAAGAGCGAATACAGAGGACAAACACCAGCTCAGTCTCCAGGCTGATCCTACAAGAGTTAGTGTATGCTAATGGAAAAAATTATGCCCTGAGAGCACACAGAGACACAGCCTTAGTGTTCTCCTATTATGTTTTATTCAATGAGTTTGTTATGATATAGACTATCCTGAAGCCATGCCCTGGTACTCATTTTGGCACCATGTCTGTAAGGCACTAAGTATTTCTGGTGTATGGAGGTCTCTGGGCATAGAATCTTTGAGAACAGGAGCAGATGGTGGTAAACCTTGGTCAATCCTTCTGTGGCTGCTAAAAGCTCAACATATACTCAAGTGAAGAAAATTCCTATGCTTACATCAACGCATATCCACATTCTCTGAAAACCATGTATAAGACATCCATTTGATATTAACAGATCCTCTGGCATACTGTGAATTTTAGCCATTTTGAAAATGCAGTATTTGGGGCGACCCACATATTGGTCTGTGCAGCTGGGAGGCACAAGTACCCATGCACATGTGCACACACATGAGCACATCCACAAGCCTGAGTCCTTGGGTGCAAAGTTTGCTCTCTTTTCAATATGTAGTAACACAGCTGTAAGTTATACTTGCAGTGTGTCACAGTCAGATTTACACTGTCTATATACACAGTCACAAATAAATGTAAATTGCCTGATTTGGCATCCCTGTGTAACAGAAAGTGAAAACTTCCCACATTGTTTCTTTACCTTCTGGCTAATTTCCCCCAATAAATCTAAAACCTTGAACAATTATGAAAGACAAGACTTTCAGTGAGCTCTTCTATCATTACAATATTCCACAAGGAGGACAAGATTGTGTTTGTGTCCATTAAAAATACCATACCAAATAGCTTAGAAAAAATAATGAATAAAGCAAAAAGTACATCTATTTTTCAAAGTACAAATGCAGTGGTGTATTTACGTATTTAAGAGACACAATGAAATTTATTATTGAAATTTATGAAGAGTAAAGAAGTTCTACTAAGAACATACACAATTAAAATTGTGTTGTTCCTTTTAGGTGGTCTGTAACATTTTTTCTCTTTAGGCATACAAGAATAGAGTAATTTCTCTCAAGATTGAAGGATTCATAGAATCATGACATTGCATGTTGTACTAGTGAATATTCTGAGGCATGTGGCAGTGTAAATAGCAAAGATTTTATCTTGCAAATTAATTAATTCTACAACAATATCCAGTAACACTGTTATTTGCATTGTAACAGGCAATTTAAATAGTTTTTTTGTAAAAACCTAGATTTCTCAATCTTTGTTGTATGCTGTTGTAAGTATCCACTGATATTTTAAGGTCTCAGAGTGCATTGCACCTTCATTAACAAGTAACTTTACTAATCTTACCTGAAACCATGAGTTTGGAGACCTAGCTGGTGTGCTGGACACACAAAATACCAAGAACAAAAAGGCTCATAATTAGTAACCAAGCAGTAAGTTTTTAGACTATATCTCAGTTAATTTCTCTAATAAAAAATGTATCCAAACCTCTATGACGTGCAACAGATCTAGAACATAATTGCAGTTTGCCACAGCAGCAAATCCTTGTCACTGTGGTTAAAATAAAAATGAGAAGAAAATCTTGCTCATTTTTTTTATCAGGTGGGTTAATCACATAATTGAAGTAATTAGACAGATCAAACTCATTTTCAGAAACCAGCCCACTATATGACAGATTTTACTCTCTATTTTTATCTGTAGGGAATAGAACAATAACAGGTAAAATATCTACAGAAATACTTTTTCTCATTGAACATAAATAATTCGCATTAAGATAATGCAGTCTTACATGCATGCACACATACCTACCAGATGTGCATTAAAAACCTGAAGCTTTAAAAAGTAGTATGCTAGTAAAGTATTTGAATTTTAAAATATTTTGTTCAAATTCCTACCAGTTCACATTGTTCTCAGGAGAGTTCAAGGAAATATTAGAAATACTATAGAAATAAAAAGGATAAGATATTTGTCCCTCTCATTTAAATTGATGTATGCTCCTGTCCTATAAATGTCACATTGGATAATCCTGAAAAATTACCATAAATCTCCAGAATTATGCATATTTATGACGATATTTTGCCTAGCACTAGTAGCATGAGGGGGCTGTGATGGGAGGCAGATGAGTAAAGACT
>WEKY01033587.1:0-46398 GCA_013390045.1 Picathartes gymnocephalus
AAAAAAAAAAATTTTTTTTAAATCTCATTGGTAAAATTTTGAGTGGTCAGAGCTCCAAGCCAGCAAAACAAACTGGGAGGAATACAACATTGTGTTTCCAGCCCCAGTTCTCTGAAAAGTGTCTCCTCTACTGCTCTGTTTCCTTCCAGGTTTTCCCCTTCCTGATAAAAAAGCCATTTTTCTTTCTGTGCCTGACTGTACAGCACATCAATCCTTATTTGTAGCTCCCATGATTTCCAGACTATTGGTTTATAACAAACAAATAGAGGTTTCAAGTTCTCCCTGATGCAGCGCCACTTGGGCAGTCATTGATTTAGCTGGGATTAAGAATGTTAAAATGGCACTGGGGCAGAAAATACAGAGCTTTCCAAAGTGACATGGTAGGCACAGATCAGACACATGAGTGGGGATGGGAAATTAAAACAGGCCAGAGACCATTGTTTTACTCTCTGCAAAAATAATCCTGTGGAAGCTTAAATTCATCCTGCAGTTTATCATGTAGTGATTTACTCTGGAGTTTTCACCATGGAAAGTTTCTTCTGGGTGGTTGAGATTTTCTGAAACCAGGTAAAGCACCTGGAGAGTAATACACACTCCAGATGAATTAAGGCAAAATAGAGTCATCTTGAACCTGGAGTAAAAATGAACACTTTCCCAGGCTCTAGCCATGAATATTAGCAGATACCTCTGACATTTTAATCTATATTGAGAAGTATGACATAAGAAGGAGACCAACTTACAGACCCCTGTTATTCTGTTTGGGCACCTTAAAAATTTCAGATAGTTCAATGAGTACAAATGTTTTTAATCCTCCAGTCAAGCTGAAAATATTGGAAAATGGGGAAATATATTGAAAAAGACCCCTGAAATGAAAAGGCTTGGCTGTTAAACCATCCCACAAAATGAGCTTCCTGGTTTCACAAAGCATTTTTGTTTGACTCCAATAGAAGCATCTGGGTTTAGCGTTGTTTTGGAGTTGGTAAGTCTCTAAGTAAATTTCGGAAGGAAAAATCATTTCAGAAGTAAATTACTGAAGAACTTCATTATGAAGGTTCTTCCCTTCCTGCCTTCCTGTCTCCTTCTCTTCCTTCTTCTCCTCCCATTCTTTTGTTCTTTTTCTTAATTTCTCTTTCACTTGATCTCTATCCTTTGCTCTTTCTCTTAATTACTGCCAATTTGTAAGATCAACGCAGTACTTTGCAGCCAAACAAATACGCAACAGCAAAATGCTCTGTGGTATTATGTGAAAGATAATTTACAAACTCACATGCAAAGCCAAAAACCAGAGTTGGTAAAATTCACAGAGGGAAAAGCAGAGAGACTCAGTTCTTCTGAGTTCCTGGTCTGTATTTTCCTGCTCCTCTTTTCACCACTTCTACACAACAGAATAGCAGCACGGAGACCACTGAAGTGGAGTATAATTTTGGAAATCAGGTTTTGTGTGTCTGAAGAGCTAAACTCCCTAAAACTGCGCAAGAAGAGATAAATGACACTTATGGATGGAAAGTGCTTCTGTATGAAGATGGTGAAGGGCACTGAGGAGAAGCAATAAGCAGAAGGGCTGGAGGCTCTTGGTTTGCACAGCCTGGAGAAGAGGAGGTGGAGGGGAGACTCCTTGGGGTCTGCAGCTTCCTCATGAGGGGAAGAGGAGGGGCAGGCTCTGATCTCTTCTCTGTGGTGACAGTGACAGGACCCGAGGTAACGGCCTGAAGATGGGTCAGGAGAGGTTTAGGGTGGATTTCAGGAAGGGGTTCTTCACCCAGAGGGTAGCTGGGCACTGGAACAGATCCCCAGGGCAGTGGTCACAGCACCAGCCCGACAGAGCTCAAAGAGCATTTGGACTACACTGTCAGGATGGGATTGTTGGGGCTGTCCTGTGCAGGGCCAGGAGCGGGTCTTTGATGATCCTTGTGGGTCCCTTCCAACTCAGGAGATTCTGAGTCAATGATTCTGGGTAATTCTTTGTTATGACACTTATCAGGAGTCACTTGTGCCTAAGAAGTCCCCAGAGTGCCCCTCCACAGGGTTACCAGAGAACTTCCACCTGGACCATGTAGTGACCACAGGTCTGCTGGGATCAAGCATTCATTGATATCTGTGCTGTAAAATGCAGAGTTACAGAGGCCTTACCTAGTGGGAGTTTGAAAATTCAGATATCATGCAGTGGGATACAGGAGAAGGTAGTTTTTCTTTCCCCAGTTATGCTTCACTGGGCTTAGTAACAGATATGCAGCTTCCATGAAATGTGCGGGTCTGAGCACATTTCTGTCCCTTGCATTCTTGGACCTGGAGAAGAGAACTAGAACCAATTCTTATTTCTTTGAATGGCCTAGATATAAAGGACGCAGGAGAGCATCCTTTTTCCAGCCTATGTTTAAGCACATTCTTTAAAGCCAGCAGAATCAGGCAAATGTTTAATTGGCAATTAAGTGAGTGAATGCTATAAGAAATAACAGCATGGGTTTTTTTTTCTTAAAATTGGGTTATTAGTTAATACAATATTTAAAGTCTCCTTACTAAGTCATAGATATGACTACTGTGTAAACTGACCTAACTCCCACCTGACCCCTTTGAAAGGCCAAGGTTAGTCTGCCTAGGCCAGCCTCTGGTGGTTTGATACTGGTTACAAAATCACTCTTAATTTAATCCTGGACAAATGTAAATCTAATTTCCTGCAGTAGTTGCTTCACTCCAGCCCAAGTCTCACCAGGAGTAATCAAGCAGAACAATGGAGAGATTGCTCTCTGTAAGACAAGTGACAAGCAATCTCTGAACAGAACTTATATTTCCATGCTTGGCATAAAAACACTATGATGAAAAAAATGATAAATATTGGGAGCAGAGTTGTAGCAAATTGAACAGCATTAGGAGTTAAATGGCGGTGAGAAATGGGAACTGACACAATTTAAATGAAACTTTAAATACAGGTTTATTCACTACAGGAGGTGTTGGGACATAAACCACTTCTTTCATCTTATTTGACACCCCCCTCCCTCTGAAAATTTTTGAGAGTGCTATTTTCCACTTCTATGGGAGCATAAAAATGCAAAGGTAGGTGTGTGCAGGAGAAGAATTTACATCTGTGTTTAACCAAAGAATTCTGTAACACCTCAGCATCTTAATTATTTATCAAAGTGTGAATAAGTGGTATCTTCCTTTTTTTCCCCCCTTTCTTCCTTGGTAGAAAACAAAACCCATACATGCCAGTGATTTGAAATATTATGTGACCTAGGTTGAATGGACAGATGAACAAACTACCTTATGGGAGCAGTTTTAACAATTACTGAAACTTGTAACAATTCTTCATAATAAACCCTATCATCTACTACTTCTAATACTAATACAAGCACTTAGGGTAATAATAGCCTAAATTCAATAAGAAGGCAGCAATCGTAGTTTGCTCTGTGTATGTGTTCCAGCCACTTTACATAGATTATAAAGTCATGGATCATTTGAGAGGGCCTCAGGGAAAATAACGTGGTAAATGTTGTATAAGTATTATCTCCAAGCGTTGGACCTGTTTGCTGTGAGCAGATGCCACTTTCAGCTCCGACTAAAGCTCAACTGGTAAAAAAAAATACAAGAACAAGGAATTTTAAGTGGGACTTGCATTACTCTGGCTGTGTGTGCATCTGCAATTTGCACACATAATTAGAGCACAAGAATGCCACAAGTCACCCTTGTCTCATCAGGAATTCGACATCTCCATGTTGAACATGAAGACCTGGCAGTATTAATCCCCAGTGAGCCAAGTGCACATATTTCAAATCTTGCTAAAAAATATTGTTCCAATTGCAGAATACCTCTGAGACAATTAAATCACCACTTGTGATGAGAAGAAAAGAGAAAATCCAAGCTTCAAATAAAACATTTGATCTGGGATTTCTTGCTCTCATGTGTAGGCAACCTGTTGCACTGATGTGAGAGCTCAGGTCCATCAGAGAGGGCAGCAACACTTCCAGGGCTGTGCTTGGGTGACATTCCTGAAGGGAGATCTGCTGGGGACTCCCTGAAAACCAGAAAATCCTCTTTTTAGCACCAGTGGAGAGCAGGGAGTTCATTTCAAATGTGCAGCCCAGGTCTTCCAGCCCTTTGCTCAGTACATCAATCACAGGAACAGAATACTTCAGCCAGTCCAATTATTTCCATTGAGTCCTTGAGCTTGATTAGGATCTGAATTATGAATTCATGTCTTGCCTGCTCAGTGGGGGAGTATTTAAACAATCAAGACTGGCCTTCAATAACAAATGGATTTTATTGTGAGAGTGAAGACCACTTTGCAAGTCCTGGGGACTAATCTGAACACTGAGTCTGCAGCACATGAACTACTGAGTGCTCTGTGAACTCCTCCAAAGAGGCAGGGATTCAAAGGGAGCAAAACAAAGCATTTGCCACCTTGGCTGCAAGCTGTCCTGGCGTGGGTGGGCTTTAAGTCATTGAACTAACAGGAGAATACAGCCAGGAGCCTGGGGGAGAGCTTTAGCTCAAAGCTGGTCTAGCAGCATGGATTTTGAATTTGAATGTGTTTTAAAAATAAAGCTCTTCACTGAATTCAGTGAGGACTTGGTCCTTGCTGTGCCTTGCCTGTGTTCTGAGGAATTCTGGAGTGCACAAGTCCTATTTTGGATCTGACCTTTTCCTTTCCTCATCTCAGGACCAGGAGTTGGACTTGATGATTTTTGTGGATCCCTTCCAACTCAGCTTATTCTGTGTTTCTGTGATGTCCATAAGGAATCTTTCTGTTCACTTTCTAGCAAAATTCTTTGAAGAATTTATCTCTGAACTGAGGTGCTGAGTGTGTTTGCATTCTTTCTCTGGGCTGTTTGAATCAACCTTTCATTTTAGTTTCTTCTTGAGTGTAGATGAGGGTGCAGAGGGTAACCCAAACTTGTGAAGGAAGTTGTAAATGGACTTGCTGACTGTTTCACACACTCTTCGCATTCTAATTTGACTAAACATTGCATGTTCTGAACAGCTGCAGTGATGTTCTCTCTCCAGTCTATGCATGTCTTACTGTCATGCCCCAGCAAATTTAAATGTTGTTTATTTGTTTCTTTGCTTTAGGATGTTTTGGGCTGGTTTTGTTTGGTTTTGTTTTATGTTAACCTGAAGAGAATTCCTCAGAGTTAGCTGAGGGTTCCAAAAAACTTCATCCATATCTGAGACTGAATTCAGGTGCCTGACAGAAATGTCTAGGGGCAATTTAAAAGCCCTTGGTATCAGTGAGTAGACAAGAGCATGGGAACTGCAGAGCTGTGTTGAGTTTGAGTTTGCAAATGGATGTCAGGCAGGATACACTGAGACATTTCAAATGGCACCAAAAATTAAAGTTGTGGCACTCAAATTACCTTCTTGGAGGAACAGAGACACAGAATATAAATTTCTGGCTGCTTAAGGAAAAACAGAAAAAAAATTAGTATTTCCAGTAAACTGGGAATTATTTCTGTGGCAGTGAGCTCTGTAAGAGTCATAGAGGAGATATATTAAATGAATCCTACAGCTTTGTTATTTAGGATGCTCATTTGAAAAGTTGTCAAAGTGAGGCACTGGGGAATGGCTTAATTCCCCGAAAACAAGTGACAACTGGAAGGGTGACCAGAACCAGTTGCTCTGGGTTTATTTTGTCCACATAACCAAGTTTTCCCATCTTGGGGCAGTTAAATATCCGATATTTTATTTCATTAAAGATATCTTGATGCAGATTCTGCCTGCAGAGCCTGGCATCCACCTTGTTGTGATCTGTGACCTCAGCTCTGCTCTCTAGCTTGCTCGGGGTTTGGGTTCAGGGCCATGAGCTGTAACCACTTCATGATCATGGTCTTTTTTCATTTTTACATTCAGTAGGAACAGTTCCACCAGGCAGTGAAATATTTATTTGTTGGTTAAAAGAAGGCAGTGATGAGAATAGAAGTGTTGGAGAGCAGCCTGGTTATTGAAGGAGGCTTTCCCATAGGATTTATTTGTTTCTTTCTTTGTTTACTGTTGCAGAAATCTTTTGTGAGACAAAGTGAAAGCAGTTAGAAATGAAGAGCTGGAGCGGGGTGAGCATTCCTGGAAATGCCACAACCAGTTAGGATGACAAGGTCAGTTTATATGTGCTCCCTTTCTTCCGTTTGTGCTCTGGTCTAATCAGCTGAATCTAGGCAAGGGGAAGGAAAACATCCCTGCCACAAACACTCAGTCTGCAAACACCTCCATTTTCCCTCAGCCAACAGGGATGCTCTCTGAACTGATCTGGACTTTTCCAGATGCCAGGAAACATTTTGTCATTGCAAGATTTTAGTTTTCTTTGGTCCCATTTCTGTGGGGGAAAAAATAAAAGAGTGGGCAGAATGAATGCAAATATGATGCGGATAAGAAGCCCTCAATGTTTGACTGCAATCTTGCTTTCTAGAAGTCAGAAGATATTGACATTTCTGCTCAGGTCATGGTAAAACTCATCTTGTTCCTATTTTCACCTTGTAAAGCAGAGTTCTCAGAGAGTCTCCTGTCTAGCTATTAGAAGCAGCCTAGATTGATGTTGTTTCTTGGCTCAGTTCATGGACATTTTGGACCATATTTTCCATATGGAGCCTCCCCAGCAAGGGAAGTTTAGATTAGATTTAAGGAAAAATTTACTCACTGAAAGGGTGGTCAGGCATTGGAACAGGCTCCCAGGGAAGTGATGGAATCACCATCCTTGAAAGTGTTCAAAGAATGTGTAGATGTGTTGAACAAATCAGTGTGGGGTGAACTTCTGGGCTTAATAATCATCGAGGTCTTTTTCAACCTAATAATTCCATGATTCTACATCCAGCAGAACTGGGGTTGCACTGTCTGCCTGAGGAGACCATGATGAACTCCTGACTTGATATTTCCTATCTTAGATTAGTCACAATTGGAATAAAATAAAGCTATTCTTGGTTGAACATTTCACTTACAACATTTAACAGTTCATTTGTGTAAGGTCCGTGGGTAAATAGGAGATGAATGCTCAAATATAATCCTCTGCCTTCAGGCAAGCACTGACTGTGTCAACTCAGGTCCTTTAATATCCTTTAATACCTCAGCCTGCATCTGGGGGGCCCCACCTTTGGTACCATATCATTAACATCTTTTTTGCATGGGGGGGGCCACCCCGATTTTTTGATTAACATGCATCAAAAGTTTGAGTGTAAATCCACACTTCGTTCCCACTCAGGCATTGGTCCCCTCATCAGATACACAGCCTGTGTGTGAGTTCACTCTGGGGTTATTTTGCAGTAGACAAATTATTTTGCCCCAAAAGAAGAGCCTACACTAGTTGTGGGAATAGGCAGCTCTAGGGACTCCTTCTTATAGGCACTGTAGTAAATGTTGCACCAATTGTAACTCCTACACACCTGTACAATCCTCCAAAACGAATCCAGCAAACTGCAGGCCTCCCAAATACCCACCAGAATCCCTTCATGCCCAGTTCTAAGGCAAGCACCATGTACTTTTTATGTCATGCTATAATAAATTCTCTCTGGTGGGTTGTGACATATTTTTACTCTATCACAGGCACTTGAAAAGCACAGGAAACAGGAAAACCACACACACACACACAAATATCACTTTACATGAGTACCAGAGGTGTGCAACTACTTGATGCTCAGAGGAGACACTTGTGTGCGTGTTTATGACTTCCTGTTTTAGAAGACAACCCAAAACTTTGCATTTAAAGGCCACATTTACCACGAGTAAGCTCAACTAAACAGGATAAACTGAGAGAAACTGATAATGTATCCATGCAGAAGATTCCTCTGGCATGCCATGGGTACTTCTTGTAAAGAATGACCGTGTCTAGCCTTTTGGAACTTTGTGATTACAAACAATGACAGGCACAGAGGCAGCCTGGCGAACAAGATAATTCCATGTCCCAGGAAGACTCAGAAACTCTGGATCTGAATGTTGGAGCACCATCTAGTGAACACAGGAGCTCACCTTTATTCTGTGTTGGTGTGTCATTTAGCAGAAGAGAAAATTGTGTAGGCAACAGCCCATACTCCCTTGGTCTGTGCTGACTGCCCAGCTTATGCCAACTTCTTGCAAGCTGTAAATATTCAAGAGGAAGAGATTTTCCTCTTAATCATTCCTCTGGATACTGGAACCTCTTAAAGAAATCCTCTCTTCTTGCTCTACAGGAAATATTTGGGAAGGTGGTCTGCACTCTGATGGTGAACATCTCTGATGGAGAGATATTTGGAAGAAAACTGATGGCAGATTAATATTGAATGCAGAAGCCAGTGTATGAATCCCAAAATGTTTCTCGCTGAGGTATAAGATACCCTTCTGCTCATGAAGAATTTCTCTAGAACTCTAAGATGACCAGATTCTGTAAGGTCTAACCCTAATCTATAGTGTTTTCTCCTTTTCCCCTCCTTCCCTTAGAGATGTAGAATTTCATTCCTTATTCTAGTTAAGTTGAAAAGAACCTCTGGAGGTGAACTAGGCTAACACCTTCTCATAATATGAACAACTTTGGATTGAACACTACATTGATCTGGATTTATCTAGTCAGTCTTTTAAAAATAACTCCAAGCCACTCTGTGCCTCAAAAAGAAAAAAAATACCATTAATAACATTCTGATTATGGATTCTTGTGTCAAGATCGTCCACCTAGTGCAGGTTATGATGAGGAGGTCACCAGAGTTCGTCATGGAGAGCAAAATTGAAAAATAGCAGTGGAGAATTTTTCTAGAGGAATCTCTTCCTCACAATTAATTTATGAATACCTTTTTCTCTCCTACACAAACACCTTAATGAAATGTGACAAAACTGCACCTAAACCACTGGAGCAGGAGGTAGGGCAGATGGCAGTTTTGGACGAAAATAAAGAGCAATTGAGTAGCAGAAAGATGAGCTTTACAGCCTATTGCAAAACATGAGCATGAGAGAAAGTTTGTGCAGGTAAAGGTGGCTCAGCTATGGTGTAAGGTAAAAAATATCAGAAATTCTCAAGCTGATGATGAAACAACTTTAGTAAAAGACTGATTGGGATTCAGCTCTTATTTCAGGGTTGGGATTCACCAGGTTCAATGGAGGCACTGATAGCACAGACTTGAGCAGGTCACCATGGACTCCCTTTGCAGGCAGTAAGAGTCTAATCAATACAGCAAATGGAGTGTAGGGTAGGATTTGTCTCACCTTACAGAGACTTCCACACCTGGTCAGTTGAAGCCTAAGTAGTACAGATCCTGCCCCCAAGAGCAGCACTGGACAACCTGACATCCCAGAGAGAGACATTTATGTTGTAAATTAATAAAATATATTCATTAAAGGAATAATATTTAATTTAGACTATCAATAGATACAATATGAAGAAATTTATTGATCTGTACATAAACTGTCCTCCTTGCCTGCACATGACAAAATTTTAAGATCCACACATTGTAAAAGAGATTTGCTAGATTTTTGCCAGTTTTCTTTCCTTAAATAAGTCTTTCTGGAGCAATGGCTGACAACTTTTGTGTTATTCATTGATCAAATTGCACTGAATCTTAAGATATTTTTGGACTCCTTTACTGATTTAATTGCAACCTCCCAAATCTTTGCAGTTCAGCCTGCCTCATTCTTCTCACACTTTGACTCATGTCCTCTTCCCATTGTCTGGTTTGTGTGTTTAGATCATCTTATGTCAACCTTTCCCCCTTTTTTTTCTTACAGTTGTCTGACAGAACCGTAGAATCTCCTGGTTAGGAAGAGACGTTTAAGATCCTCCAGTCCCAACCCCCTGTCATGGTCAGGGACATGCTTCTCTAGACCAGGTTGCTCAGAACTTCTTCCACAACACATTGAACACCTCCAGGGACAAGGCAGACACATCCTCTCTGGGTAACCAAGGCCTCACCACCCTCACAGAAAAGAATTTCTTCCTAATATCTGATCTAAACTAGCTCTCTTCCAGTTTGAAGCCATTCTGCCTTGTCCTGCCACTCTGGGTTCTTGTAAATAGTGTCTCTCCATCCTTCTTGTAGGCTCCCTTCAGGTATGGGAAAAACACAGTTAGAGCACCACAAAATCTTCTCCAGGATGAAGAATTCCAATTCTCTCAGTGTTTCCTTGTAAGAGAGCTGCTCCATCCCTCTGATCACCTTGGTGGCCTCCTCTGGACTGGCTCCAACAGCTCCAGGTCCTTCCTGTGCTGGGACCCCAGAGCTGATGCAGCTCTGCAGGCGGGGTCTCACCTGAGCAGAGCAGAGGGGCAGGATCCCATCCCTTGCCCTGCCTCCCACACCACTTTGGGTGCAGCCCGGGACACGAGGGGTTTCTGGACTCACTGACAGCTCATGTCCAGCCTCTCTTCCTCCAGCACCACCAAGTCCTTCTCCTCAAGGTTGCTTTTGATCTGCTCATCCTGATGGCTACAGTTTTTTGCTTTTTACGTATTTTTCACCTATTCATAGCTCTGTAGAACACTATTACATAGTTATTTAGTGCCTAATGTTTTTCCTACCCTTTCTCTTCGATTTAGAACTATAAGTTAACCTTCTGATATATTCCTGAAATACTGTTTAGTCTTATTTTCAAGAAGAGAACCTAGAAGAAGTACATTTTGTTTTCCAATCAGACTCTGAGAAGATATAACAAGAAAATGGGGCAAAGAAGCCCTGGACCAACTCCAATGGGGCAGTTCCCAGGGAAAAATTACCTAACCATCTGCTCTTCTAATTGGACAATATGTGTTAAATATGCTAATTTTTTGAACTTATAAAATTGTAGAAATCTGATACTGGATGTGCCCATGACCACTGGGACACCAGGAAGGTTCCAAATAAAGGCCTGTTTTTTATTTTACTATTTTAACGCTGTTGCAAGGTTTTCCTCTTGATATCGGGCAGAAATCCCCCCATCCTGGACTGACACCAGGGTTTGTCCTGACCCAGGTATGGCACCAGCATTTGGTCTTGTTAAATCTCATGAGATTCCCATGGGCCCATTTCTCGAGCTTGTTCAGGTCTCCATGGATGGCATCCTGATCCCTCTGGATCATCCTGGATGAGTTCTTTTCCATCTGACCTCAAAAAAGGTTCTAATCCTGAGCTCAACAGCTGAGGATACCATAGTACCATTGACCAGGGCAACTAACTACAGCACAGGGAACTCTGTGAGCAATTATAAACCATCATAAATATGTTAATTAAATTCATAGTTTTAATATCTTCATGGCATTGTTGTCCAGATGATTTGAGCCCTGCGACGTCATTGAGGAAACTAAAATGTAATTAGAAGAGAGTGAGTTACTAGCAATTCAGGCTTATGCTAACAACAAATGGCAATAAAAAGATGGGTTTGATTGAACTGATAGAGAAGAGAGGATCTGTTCTACATGTATTATATAAATGCTACCAGTAAAGATGAGAGGGAATAAGAAGACAGACTTCCCTAATGTCCCAGTTTGTAGTAATTAAAAGACATAGACACACTGATGAGTCACATTTAGTGGAGTGGAGTGGAAAGGATCAGCATTTCCTGTGCCATTTGTGTATTTTCAGCTGTCCTCCACAATACTCAAGTTTTCTGCCTAAATAAATCATTTTGGATGTCCCAACGGCAGGAGAGTGATGAATGGGAAGGCAGAAGGAGAGTGAAAATGAGCTAATCTCCCCAGTACATTAGAATAATAATTCTTTGTCAGGCCTAACATTCAATGAAAAATGACTCTTGCTGTGCATTAGTCTGGAGAGGAGGTTTTGATAATACAGTAGTGGAAAGCAAAGATTCGTCTTTGAATGGAAGGAAAGTGAGGGGATTAGAGGATCACTCAGAATAATTCAGATGCAATGAAGTACAGTTCATGGCAAGAGAAGAGCTAACACAATAGCCCAAATCAAATATGATTTAGGCACGGTTAGAAGTAGGACTCTAATTACCGCCAATTGATTTAGCTAAAGAGCTCCCTGAAACTCTGTAAGAGTGAAAAAACTGATTTATTTTGGGGTTTTTTTTTAGAATGAAACCCATGCTTTTTCAATGGTTTCTTGGTTCCAAGGAAGAAGACTAATAGTTCAACTGGGAAATTTTTATGGAATAAATCAAAGATAGTTTGACATCAGTAGGCCATCAGGGATGGAAATACATTTCCTAGAAAGTAGCTTGGGATTGTATGTGAACAAGTGTGTCCTCAAATGCCAAGTCAGTGTTACAAAGAAGATAAATGGAGTGCCCTGTTTTTAGCCACTTAAAATCTCTTTTTTTTTTTTAGGTAACACAAATTCGTGGAACCAGGTCAGGTGTTGAGACAACTTCCTAGAGGCTAAGTGACTGGAGTGGAGAGTTTGTCACTGCTGATGAAGAGTGCCCTGAATTGTAGGAATTCCTCCAGGAAATACAAAATATCTACAGGGAGACAGCCAAGAAAACTGGAGGCCTAATTGCGTAGATCTTAAACAAACACATCTTGCTTGTTTTGTGGGAACCAGGCTGATGCAGCTGTAGGTCCTCACCATGAATAGAACAGTGAATCTTCCAGAAAAGGACTGGGTAGCAAAGAGCTGTGGCGCTTTCGCCTCCATCCTGTGTCAGGCATAGTGTGGCCAGCAGGACCAGGGCAGTGATTGTCGCCCTGACTCGGCACTGGTGAGGCCACACTCCAAATCTGGGGTTCAGTTTTGGGTCCCTCACCACCAGAAAGGCTTTGAGGTGTCCAGAGAACAGTGAAAGAGCTGGGGAAGGGTCTGGGGCACGAGTCTGATGAGGAGCAGCTGATGGAGCTGGGGAGGCTCAGCTTGCAGAGAAAAGCTCAGGGAGGAGCTTCTCACTCTGCACAACTCCCTGACAGGAGGGTGCAGCCAGGTGTGCTTTGTTCTCTATTCCCAGGTAACAAATGACAGGATGAGAGGAAATGGCCCCCTGTTGCACCAGGGGAGGTTTAGGTTGGATATCAGGAAAACAATTTCACTGAAAGTCTTGTCAAGGATTGGAGAAAGCTGCCCAGGGAAGTGGTGGAATCCCCATCCCTGGAAGGGCTCCAACAACATGCAGACATGGTGCTTAAGGACAGAGTTTAGTGGTGGACCAGCTGATGTAAATGTATTGAAAATACTTTGTCTTAGAAGCAGAATTTTAAATACTTGTGGCATTATGAGCTATGAAAACACCATAGTATTTTTACACAGGTGTAGAAGAGGTGAGAGGATATGTCATGTGTACATCAGGCCATGGACTTAACAGGATAATCAACAGGATGTGTCTCCCTGAACTCTGTTTTCACTCTTTTTGCAAGTTCTATGAGTTTTGACAATTTCATCCTTGGGAAAGGCACTTTTTGCTCATCAACCTTCATTCCAGATTGGCCATGTTTTTGTCACTGGAAGTAATAACAGCCAATCTGAACTCAAACAGTTACTTTGTCAAAGTTACCCCTCCAAATAATTCCACTGCCAGAAGTCAGATAAAAATGGCACCATTTCAAGGCTTATATTAACCTTAAGTGTTTCCTTTTAAATAAGTAGGGAGGTACCTAGAAGAGATGGGCATCTCTGGTTTGAACACAAGATGAAGTAAAGATCAAGATAATTTCTAAATTGTTCTAATCTCATGCCTCAGTGCTTTAAAGGAGCCCTTTAGAGTCAATTGACTCTTTGATCATTGACTAAAATCTAATAACTTTGGCAGCAAATGAGGTGTGAAATGCTGTCAAAATCACTTCAATAATACCTGTGTGATACTAAACATTTTCATCTCTGTGGTAACAGTTTGTAAAAAAAGCCACAGTTTAACAATTGATGGCTCTAGAAATCAACATGCTTTTGCATTGAAGAATATTTGCAATGTCCATCATGCCTTAGATTTCAAGTCCAAATCAAAGGAAACTTGTACACGGTGGCAAAAATATTGATGGGCTGTTATCAATATCCAAAATATTTTATGTAGACTGCAGTGAAACCATTACAATATTTCATAAATGTAATATTCTTTCTACTTAAGGACTTACAGAGAGATTTTAAGAGTTGACATTAATTGGTCAAAATTTTTGTTTTATTTTTCTTTTAGAGTAGATATTTAAGTGTCTTTTTTCCAAAGGAGATACCAGGTAATGGTCTGTAAATAGGAAATCCCAAGAGCCTGTTTCCAAGTTTTGCTCTGTAGGAGAATTATCTCTTGGGGCTGCAGAAAAAAGTGTGTGTGTCAGCCTGCATGTAGTGTGGATGAAGATTGATTTTTGTATTCAGGAGTCCTATGTTCTGCGTTTGACCTTTTCCTCAAATTTTATATGTGGCTTAATGCCCCTTGGATACATCCAGTTTTCAAAATCTCAGGAAACTGAAGAATAACACTGTCTGACAATGTTCTTTTGTGAATGAATTGGATGACATGTATAAATACAGATGGCTGCAGGCTTTCAAACAGGTAGTGTCTCAAAATTAAAATTTTCATAACTCTTTCAAGTTTGAAATTACTTTTTTTCATTCAAAACAAAATCACGCTTTTTATTTTCATTTCCACTGAACTGAAATACTGTCTTCTTTCTGATGAACCAAAATAAAATACGGTTGCAAATTTACTGCCTTTTCCACTCTTCTCTTCATTTTATATTTCCCTTTCTTTTATACAGGTCATTAATACTTTATACCTCGTTCTGAATTACTAGGAGATCTTTGAATGTGAGGCACAATGTAAGCATGAAGTACTAGCTCATGTATATTACAATTACAGTTCCAGGCAGAACTCAATAGGCAGAGGGCATATCTGATAATGTCTCATATTCTGTCAGAATAAGGAAAAAGTACATGATAAAAAAAGCTTAGAGGTGACCCACAGGGAAACTAATGACTTCTAACAAATCTGGCATTTTTTCCCAGTTGAAAAATAATGAAGTAAAGAGAAAGATGAAGATAAATTAAAGAAAAAAGTTATGTCTTGTAAAATATTTAGAGAGACAAGTTCAATTGATAGTAAAGGAGACAGGTACATTTAACAGGACCAGAATTTTTCTCTTTGTCTTTGTTTTTGTTTTCTATTCAGATAAAACCTGGAATTACAGGAGGAGCAGAAACCATATTTCTCCCTCTGTCAGCAACAGAAACGGAAGTTTTGTGACAGAAATTTAAATATAGCTGGTTTTTTTTCTCCTCTTCAGGTTGTCTCCATATCTGAATGAATTTAAATGGTAGGTTTTGGAAAACACTGAACAGTACATTTCTTTTTTTATTGAACATGATCAAATATGTCTATTCTTGGTGTCCAAGTCAAGATGAGAGACGAACGGCACTGCTGCACAGACCAGCCCTCATTTTATGGGCTGTGTTTCAGTCCATGGAGCTGCCTGCCAGCATTCATCCTGTTTTGCCAGTCTGACTCACATCACCCTGAAATGGGGTTTCAGCATTTTTCATCCCTATTATTGGTGCATTTTGAGGTTGATTCAGCTCATGCTTTGCTTTTGAGCAGCTGGCAAGGCTGTCAGGAAGAGTTCTGGTTGCACTAGATAGAAAAGACCCTTTAGGTCAGGCTGTCCCCCTCCTCTGGTCCTTGGAGCAGGTCCCCTCCTGTTTCTATTTCCCAAGTGGTTACACTGCCACTGATTCACCAGTGAAGATACTTTGTAGTCTTCAGACCTCTATCAGGAACAATTCTCAAAATTTAGGTGACATTTTCTCACTTCTAAATTCCTATCTCTGTTTCCTTTTCTATTTCTATTCTTATTTGTAATGCATGCCATTTTTTTTTAATATAGCCAAAATAATTTTTGTCTGTCTCTGGTATATTCCCATCTCAGCTGAGTAGTTTTGAATGATTAATCCATTGCACATACTCTGGTTTTGATCTTGCTAAGCTGTTAAGCTACTGCTGGCCTATGAGAACATGAATGGTTGCCAGATCTTGAAATGTGAATAGTTTCTTACAAGGCTATGTAAGCATATATTCTGAGGTGAGAACTACTCATTTCATTTTTTCTCAAAGAAATAACCTCTGTTTTTTTCTAATAGATTTTCTTTTACTTTTCTCTAAAGCTGCTTTATTTTGCATTTATTTATTTTATTTTTTTTCAGGTAGAGATCTCAGTCTGTTTCCTTTTCTACAATCTGTTCAAAATTTCATAAAGTGGTCCTTCCCTGTGTCAGACCAAAATTAAAATCTAAAATGTAACATGAAAAATATCATTTGAACTCATTCTAATGATGGAAGAAAGATCTTCTAGCACTATCTGACTGCTGTATGATTCTTATTTTTGTTGCTGCCCTGGGGGACTCTAAACTCCTGCATCTGCTCTTTGCTTTTCCTTCTTAACCTTTTGAATTCCTTGAATAGTGCATCTGCCCTGATGAAAACTGTGTGTTCACCTCCTGTATACCCATTGGTCAACAAAATTGTGCTGTTTGCTCTTCTAGCTCTTCCTCACAAACTGAAATAGAAAATAAATAAAACAGAAATAACAGAAATATGTACACTGTTCAGTAAATTCCTCCTCATAATCTGACACACAGGACACTTGCCAGTGTGAATGTATTTTTGGCTATAAGGTGATAGTGAGACACTGTATTAAGTATGAAATATGACTGCTTATCATGCTTCTCTCATGCATGAACATACACCCAGACAATCCTGTGCCTGAATAATTTATACCTCTCTGAAAGATACATTTAGTCACCCAGCCATGCATTACTTGCTACTGTTCACATTTGTCATGTGATGGTTGGTCTCTTCCTGAAGGTCTCCTCAAGAAAACCACCAGGCATGGCAGCATTTTACTTTATTATGAGTTTATTTTTGCTTTACCTGTGTGCAGTACTCTGTTTCAAAAAGAGATGCTGAAGGTAAAACTTCCTACAACCTTTTGGGTGACTGCTCTCATTTTTTTATCATTACTGTGCTTTTGTCAACCTTTCCTCCACATCACAGCAGAGAGTGAGGAGTTGTCCTGGTCTCTGCTTCCTTGGAAATGTAATTACTCTGTCTTGCCAATTTCTCTAGCAAGGGTTGCCCCTTCTCATTTGAGATTAACTCTTGAAACAGAGATGTCTGCTGTTCCAGGCTGAGAGCTAGTGCCTGCAGAGTTATAGACGTTGCTCCACAGGAGCTCTGGAAGGCTCAGCACAGTGCCAGGAAAAAGGGTGGATATTAAGAAGTGTGCGGATTAACAATTTTGGTTATATTCCTGCTGGTTTAACTTGTTCAGCTTGGAGAACCTCACCACAAGCTACACCTCCCTCAAGTGGGGCAGTGGAGGGGAAGGTGCTGATCTCCTCTCTGGTGACCAAGAGAACACATGGAATTGTTATGAAGCAGCATCGGGGGAAGTTCAAATTGGACATTAAGGAAAGGTTTTTCACTGAGAGGATGGTCAGCCACTGGAACAGGCTTCTCTGGAAAGTGGTTATGGCATTAAGGAGCTCCTGGATGATGCTGTCAGCCACAGGGTTTAGTTTTAGGAAGCCCTGTGAGGTCCAGGTAGTTGAACTCTGTGATCCTTGTGGGTCCCTTCCAACTGGAGATTTTCTATAATTTTATTCTTGTTATTTTCTCTGTACATAAGCACTTTACCTACATTATTATCTTCTCTTCTTTATAACTGGACTTGTGATGATTCTGAATTAGACTGTGAATTATTGGACTGTAAGTTAGATGGAAATTACACCAACAAATTCTTGGTTTTACTTAATCTATAGGTAAGGTGTGTTTCCTCTCTGCCCATAAACAAAACTTTGAACTTAACAACCATGGCTGGCCCTTCAGACTTGAATATCATGTCATAACTTCCAGGTGACACATATAGATAGGTAGCCAGCTTGGATTTGGGCTATAAAGCATCTCAGACATAATGCCATAAACCTCTTGCACAGTTTGGTATTTAGAAAATATTTGTGTATAGAGTAGAGGTTTGATGTCATCACAGTAGTTTGTGTTCCAATGTGAGTGTTGAATATGAATCAAGAGAGAAATTTTGAGGAGGATCTCACAATAATTCTCATGTGTTTCACTTTAGTTTCTGTCACAGAGCTTGGCAGACACCAACCTCAGCTCCATTTAGAAGGAATTAGAAGGAGTCTGGGGTTCGCCCAAACCAATCAAGATGTAAATCTGCATTAAGACAACACCACTGGGTTAGATTGAGTATTAAGCAAAAAACTTGAGTTGTCTTTATTATGGATACATGGTCTTTTAAAAACAACTCTTCTTCAGTGCAGACCCACTGCTGCTGGTCTGAATTATTTCTTAAAGCAGGAAAAGCCTTTATTTCTGGGGAAACCAGTGAGTGGGACAAGGAAGATTTCCCAATGAGTCAAGCTGCAAAGTGACAATGGGGCATCTCTCACCAACACTTTGAGTCTGTGCTAATACTGGAGGAAGGGGAGTATCTTTCAAACTTTCAGCCATGCCAGGGAGTCCTGAAAGCCTCTCCAGGTTCCCAGAAAGCTGGGTGCTTTCAAAGTACTACAGCATGCTGGTCATGAAAGTTGAGTCTGAAAAACAAAACACTTGGGTTTCTGAGACGGCTTTAAGTGTTTCCAAAACAATGTCTGCACTGCGGCACTTTGCAGACCAGTAGAATATTCCTCATGTAAACTTCCTCGTGAAAACATTCTACCAAATACTCTCTATTTGATCTCAATCTTATCTGAAAGCATTTTCAAGCTGGAGTATTTTGGAAGGGGAAAATATCACTGCTATGACTTCAGTGATCTAAATTACTGCTTTGCCATGGGGATAAAGAAAAGAGGTATTATTTCTAAAGAGACAATGGAAGTAGGATGCAAACATTGTTGCTTTGCCAGTAATACTCAATCATTTTCAGAAAATGCTTGGAAAAAAAGAGGAAAAATCTTCTTTGAAATAGAAAGAAAGAGAAATTAAAATGTCACAAAGCTTAATTTAATTTCGAACATTTTAAAGACAAAAAAAGAAACAATGAAGAGGCATATTTATGTTAATTCCATCAAATTCAGTGGTAATAATCCGACCCCACAGATCTGACCCCAGAAAACAGTGCACATACATCTACCCTGAATATGTATTTGGGCAAAATATTTTCATATATGTTGAAAGCCAAAGAGCATTAGGACATGTCATTTTGGATAATATTGCTTGCAAAACAACTTGAAACTTCCTTTATCAATGAATGTTTATAAACTTTTCATAATCCTCCATTCAGAAGAAATGGTTAAGTAATAAATTTTATATTCTCTGTATTCATTTTGTAATGTGAAATATTAATGCTTGTTTTTTTCATGCATAGATAAAAAAAGTTGCTTACAAATATTTTCAGGGTTTGTATTCCTGTAGATTTTGAGTACATGTGTCAAAGTTGCCAAGAAATCTATTTGATACAGTTGTGTTTGCCTTACATGTCAGTTAAATTCTCTTAATCCAGTTAAATTGTTATATGAATAGAGAATGGGAAGTTAAATTGTTGATACAGAGGAGCAAAGAAAAGACACTAAATATTTAATGCAGTGGCAGAAGGACTTTGGTAACATTTCCTTCACTGAACAAACAAGCTGGCCCACCCCATATGGAATTGCACACATAATTATTTCTGAAAAATCTGTTGCAAACTTCTGATTATCTGCACAGCTCTTGGAAAGAGCTGCTGGCGAGATCTTAGGCTGGAAGTGTCCAGCTTCATCGTGATGTCTGGAAGAAAGCCCTGTGCTCATGAAGATGATGATCAAAGAGATTTCTTAAAAACAGTCCCTAATCCAGCTTCCACGAGCTGACATTTGCCCTTCAGATTCCCCTGGTCACACCAGTTGTACTGATGGACATTTTGAGAGATTGGGACCCCACATTTCCACTGCATGAGCTCAGTTAGGAGCTCAGTTAGGAGCTCAATTTGAATTCCATCTGCCTGAGACTCCCCACGAGACGAGGAGCACCGAGCGTGTTCCAGGCTGAAATACTTTGGGTAACACAATACTGTTCAAGCCCTGTGGCAGCAACCCTCCATTGAGGTTAGATGCAAAATAATGAATTAATGTTCTGATCTGCTGCACAGACCCAGATGGATCACATTTTGATGTCTGTGTGGAAAATGTACACAAATTCCCCGTGGCTGATGTTTTACCGTCTTGACATCAAAGCAGTGATACAGAACCTCCTGGGAATTGTAATGGAGCTGCCTCATATTCTCATTCTCCTCTGGATGATGACTGAACTATCCAGAATGAAATTTATCCACTATTTTAAAGTTTCTTCCTGGGGTACTATGTGGGAATCCAGTAAGAGCTTTGCACCCAGGAAGAGTTTTTGTGGAATTCTTTGAGTAGCTGTCAGCAGGATGACAATTTCCATGGTTGTCCAAGCACCTAAGTTGGGACCTTATCAGTCCTATCAGTTTTAATCTTTTTTCCTCTTACATACTCATTGAATAATATATTATTCAATGAGTATGGGCATGTTCAGACAGTTTGCATTCTCCTAGTACTATCATTTCCCCATAAATATACATGATTGGCCACTGCCAGAGACAGGAAATCTGGGCTGGATGAATATTTCATCCAATCTTAGTACCTATACAGTTACAGCTCTGAAGTTTCACAAATCTGGCATCTGCACCTCTCTTCAAAGGTGATGAAGTCACATCATTATCATGGCTTAGGTTCTGTATCTTCTTGGCACCTCTTCCTACAGCAGCAAGGAGAGAAAGGAGAATGTTGCCTCTTGTATAGGCTTTCTTTGCACTGATTTTTGTTCTTTTATGAATAAGAGAGAGGACAAATAGAATTATGGGGTTTTTTTGGTGTAGAAAATTATGAGTTTCTTGTGTGTTTTCTGTCACCAAGAAACCTGCCATGAGTACTGAGTGCCCACCAATCTGGATCTCTGGTAAGGAGTAATAAAATAAATCTTCATGAAGAAGAGCCATGTCTTGACCGTAGTAGTCTTTAATGATACCAAGAAAAAAAGGCAAAATTTTCATTTAATTAGACTAAGAAAGGTTGAGTTACTACACTTGGGTGGACATCTCACAGGCTGTGTTCCAATGAACATATTGGATAAAGTCTTCCCTACTCTTTCTGGTACTGTTATAGGTGTTCAGGATCAATGTCATTAAATAACTGGCAAATTGGGAACTAACCTTTCATCATTACATATTTAGGGACATGAGACTCCTATCCAACACACCTAAATTGGGCACACAAATCTAGGCAGGTTTTATGAAAGCAACAGAATCAGTAATTCTAAACCACAGGCGTGTGTAAATACTCTTATTCTGAAATCAATGCTCTTTAATTTTCATTTCTCTCTAAACTCTTTCCTAAATGACACAAACCAAGCTGAAAAAAACAATGTAATTTTCATACTAGAATAAAAGCACCTATTAGCATAATTATCCTGCTTTCCTGAGAAACCAAGGCCTGAAAGGGAACATGAAAATGTCCAAAAGACAGAGAAAAAATTTCAGCTATGTATTTGTGGGTATTAATGCTCTTTCTTGTCGCAAGCAGGTGAAAATGCTGCTCTAAACAATACCACTGGATAGGCCTAAGAATAATTGGTATTCAAATGGTTTTTTTTCAAAGATTTCTTGTGTAGAGGATTATGCAAAATAGATCTGTGCCTTTTCTTCACTGAGTAAATAGGTTATGTAAAATTTCAGCGATATTTCGCTATGCATTCCATTTTGCTGACCAATAAGGTGAGTGCATGTGCATATTTCCTTGGCACAGACCTGAGCATAATGTCATCCAAAATAAACTCTGCTTTGCCACGAAGAGACAGAGAAGAAACATTTTCTTCCTCAGCTGCGACCTAAACAGGGGGACGAAGACCCCAGTAATTTTTATTTGTTCATCCAAAGTAGGACAGTAAATGAACTTGACATTTCTTGTTTTTCTTGCATTTATTGTCTACTGTTTTTATCCTGGAGGATAGAACTGGAACAAATCTTTCTACACAAAACTCCACAATATGTTGATCCAATGGCTTGACATATAAAACTTGGATTAAAACAGAATTTCAGAAAGTTTTGAAGACTAGTCAGTAGTTCTGGAGTTAAAACTGTATCCTACCTCCACTGCTGAGCAGATAATATCAGGTTTGGCATCCCATCCCCATGCCTGAGGCAGGCCTTGCTTTATTGTGTGACATTTTTAGTCTTCCCTTAATGACTTGACTGGCCAGTGAATACTTAATATTTTGACACTGATTTTCTCACTCAGTCATTAATCAAGTATCAATGAGGAGATATACAGTAGCTTAATTTCTGGACAGTATTTCAGCCTCTATTTCACCAGGTTGTCCAGAGAAGCTGCGAATGCCCCATCCCTGGAATTGTCCAAGGCCAGATTGGATGGGGCTTTGAGCAGCCTGGTCTGGTGGAAGGTGTCCCTGGAAGGAGGTCGGAATTAAATGGTCTTTAATGTCCCTTCCAATTCAAACTATGCTGTGATTCTGTGATTCAGACACCTGGTTGCAACGGTCACAGCCAGAGGGTTAATTCTGATATTCCCCCTCCAGCTCAAGTCTGGGACATCATCCCTGTGCTGGGAGCTGTGTGTCTACACCAGCACACCAACACCAGTGTGGGGAAAAGCCTGGAATTTGGAGCACAGTGAGTAAATAACCTCAAATCAAGTTTCCTTAGAGTATTTTGAAAGATACAACTTGTTTTTCATGCTGCGTGCAGGAGCATAGGAAAGCCTACGGACAAGTATTGAACCAATACTTGAAACTATCTGAGAAAACTTATTTGGGATTCTGAGCTGTGGCTGCAGCTCCTGACCCTGCCACAGACAATTCACAGACCTTGAGCAAAGCTCTCTGTACTCTGCAGCTTAAAATGAAAGTATTGAAGCTTCATTTCCTCACTGTTTGTCTTCTTTCCCCCCTCAGAACAGGAAGATTTTTTATGATTCTGCTTCCCAACGTCTAAAAAGGAGATTAAGGTCTTTCATGGAGTTGCTGACTGTTGTGAACCGTAAATAATAAATAGGCAATTCTGTTCTATGAAACAACAAGCTTTATCTTCCATATTATATTGCTGTTCAAAAAGTCCTTTTGCTATTTCAGCTGGAAAAAGCAAACATCAATTTTCTTTCACTAGTGGGACAGGAAATTTTTCTGCATTCTGAAAAAAAAAAAGGGGAGATATGTGGCACCCTAAAGCCACCTGCACATTTTGATTACTGAATGATTTGGAATGTGCATTGACAATCTCCAGAATACTCTTCTACATGCTAGGTTAACTATGTGCAGGAAGGCCATAAATGCTGAGGTTTAGATAAATCCATGACATTTCCAGCTTAATGGCAGTGTTCAGCTTGCTGTTCCCACTGCCAGCAGTAATTCTGGATTTAATTGTTGAAGTGCTTCTGCTACTGAACAACTGATGTCAAGTGACCCTTAAAATAAGACGGGGAAGGTTTCATTTTTTATATATTTCCCCCCCATGCACAGAGGCTATCCTAATGAATGTGGTACCAAAATTAAAGAACTGTGAACTCCCCCCCAGGATTTTCCCACTGGACAAGAGGACTTCAGGAAAAACAGCTCTTACTGAGAGGAGACGGCTCTGCAATTCCTCTCCCTCCTTCCCCCAACATAAACGTGGCCTCAGCTCAGGCTTCCCTTCACACTCCCTCCTCCCCAACGCTGCAATTTAAAGAGTCAGAAGTTTAACTGAAAGTTGCTCTAAAGCTTTTTGCTGCTCAAACCATCAATTAGCTTTAGTCCTGACCTGAGTCTAGAGAGGCATCTGGAAACACAGGGCTGTGCTGGGCTGGAATTCTGTCACAGTCAGAGCTGAGCTCGGCAGGAGAGCAGAGGAGCCATCCAAAGCTGTCACTTTGGCCATGCTGAGTTCACTGAAAAAATATATTTTAATGTCTCACCCAGCAGCTCCCAGGCTGAGTTCCTCTTGATAACAAACTCCCTAGAAATTTCCACGGTAACACTCAGAGATATCACAGTGAATTCAGCAGCCACCTCTGCCTGACTTTGTTTTTAACAGAGGGAGCCTGGCTTTACACTGGTGTTACCTGTCCCTGAACACCCCTGGATCAGCACAGGGCGAGGTGGGAATGGAACAATTTCCATGCTGCAATCAGGAGAAACTGGGCATTGCTTGTATTCCTGCCACTGTTTGCTGGGGTAATTGGGACCAAACCTATTTGAAGACAGAATCATTAGGGTCGAAAAAGACCTCCAATCATCAAGCACAAATTTTGGAACACCACCTTGCCAATTAGACCATGGGACTAAGTGCCATGTCCAGTTATTTCCTGAACATTTCTGGGGATGGTGACTCCACCACTCTCCTGGGGAGCCTGTTCCAATGCTTAACCAACCTTTCAGTGAAGAAATCCTTCCTGATGTCCAACCTAAACCTCCCCTGGTGCAGCTTGAGACCACATCCTCTTCTCCTGTCACTGATTAACTGGGAGAAGAGACCCACCCCCACTTTGCTGCAAGCTGATATTAGGGATTTGTAGAGAGGGATAAGGTCCTTCCTGACCCTCTTCTCTGGGCTAAAACACAATAAAAATATATTATATTATTAATGTAAATTAATGTTACATTTAATTTATAAATTAATGAGCTATTCTAACATATTGTTTCGTATTAATTCCTGACAAAGTACCTAGACAAATCTGAAATTCTCTAAGGCAGTGACTCCCTGTTCCAAAAATATATGTACATCCTGTAGGACCTTTGTCAGACCTGCCAAACTCATGTGAATGTTTCGAGTACCTTGGGGGATCTCCAATCACACTGAGTGCATCATTAGGCAAATGAACTGAGCTCTGCATCTCTGTTTTCCCTGCTGGCTCCAGCCTGATCAGCAGAATGCCAAGAACTACAAAATGCTGCTGCAATGAACATAATAAGGGAAGGATCAAATATATTTCTTCAGGAAAAGCAGTATGCATCAAGCTATCAGCTCAGCCTTGTCTCCATCCATCTAGGATTAGTTATTCTCATTTGTGTGCTTGTCATTGTTGCACACAGGATTATTTTCCTTTCAAATTGGACCACATAACTGCCCTGCCTCATCCCTTCTCTTAATTAAAGTCTTCCCATCCCCTGAAGCTCCAGAAAAGAAAATAACGCGACAACATCTGGATTTTATTGGTGGGAGTGACAACATGCTCCAATCTTTCTTTACAGTCAATTGCTCCCTGACAATGGAAAAAAACCCCAGAATTTCTGCAGTAAATAGGCAGTTTGACGGTGAAGCAAAATGCACTTGTGAGAGGACAAGCTCACCTGGATGATTATCCCTTTTCCAAGAAAACATGCAATCAGGGCAAAGAGAGCAGAATTGCTTTCCAAAAGGAATCAAAGACTGAGGCAGAACCAAGGCTGAACTCCTCTTTTAGTGTCAGCTGATACAGTTGAACACAGGAGGGTTTGTGTATTTGTGCCACTTTTAAAAAGTTTTAGAGAGAAGCAAAGTTTGATTTTCTGTGAACAGTTCCACATGATGAGAGAATTTTGTGGGGTTTTATTCCCCAAAAGCCACATCCTTCAAAAACAAGCGAAGTTTTGTTTAAATGGATCCATTTCAACCACTGAGCAGATCTTGCCAGTTTTAGGAAGACTCATTTTCAGAAGGATCTCCTGGAGCTCCCATGCACCCCACCAAGGAACACAGAAACAACAGTTTAAGGACACCAGGTCTAGACTGAGCTCTCAGGTCTTAAAAAAAAGGGGTTTTTCTTGGTCCTAAAGAAAATCTGAAATTGGGCATTTATTGGTCTCAATATTCTAGGTAGTGTCCTTTAAATTTGGGATGTTACCTGTCTCAATTAGGGTGCCAAGCCTTTTGTTCCATTATTTTTAATGTAAGCATTGGGAATAGAGAGAGATTTGTTTATTCATTTATCTATTCATTTATTGAAAAGTAGTGCAAGGTAATTAGGAGAACTTTCAGTTTAAAATTATTTTCATATTGAAAATAGAGAGATGAAGACTTAGAAAATGAAATGTGTTTCAGAAGACTGATCTTTTCCCCCAAACCACCCACCAGCTGGGTTTTAGCTGAAGTGTTTTGGTAGTATGGAAACCTAAATGCAGTTGAGGAAGTCATGGAGCATCACGGAGATGATGCAGAAGAAGGGTTTGGAACTACATCTTCTCCCATGGTGTTCTAGAGCTTTGGATGTATTTGGAAGGGTGAGAACACAAAAAATCCACCCACTCCTCTGCAGCAGCCAACTTTTCTGTGTGATTCAGAGCATGAGTCTTACAGCAGCTCAGACCTTTCCCTCTCTTCAAGCTGTGTGCAAACAGTCCAAGGACACACACAAACTGTTATTTAGTGGGCTTTCACATTCCCCAGGTAATTACACTGCACTCTTCCCAATCAGTATTTCCATCCTGGGAGTTAAATTCAGGAAGGACCTGAGCTTAGTGCCAAAACAGGGTTTCATCTTGTGACAGAGCCTGTTCTTATTTCATGGAAGTTGTGGGTAAAACTCCTGCTCTCATGTGTGAGATCTGGTGTATCACAGTATTGTGGTATCTCCATTGCAATTCCTGCTGCTCATTTCTACTTTCCAGTGAGGATTCACCAGAAGTGAAAGGAGCCTCCAAAGGAAACAACCTTCCCTGGGTTAAATAAGACTATAGGTGCTTTCTAGTAATTCTCTTACCTATATTGTGAGTTTAAGCAACTTACGTTGTTCCAGTTTGTTCCCATGCAGTCTGGATTTCTTGAAAGTTTTTGGGAACCAGAGCCTTTCCACTGTACATTATACCTATATATTATGCACTTTCCTAATTATTTCTGTGACTGGCACCTGCTTCTGTTACACTTTTTCTGAGTCATAAAATATAATTACTGCAAATATTACAAATTTTAGTTGAAAATGTATGGAAAAATCGCTCTGTGAAAAACCAGTGTCCATAAAGGAGACAGAGCCGTCCTGCAACCCAGGAAGGTGCAGCCTTCCAAAACCTCCTACCACATTTTCCCCCCTGAACCTCTCATTTTCAGTTCAGAAAGTTCAGAAACTCAGGCTTGTGCAGACCCTTTGTCGGTTTCAGGAGTTAAGCTGCCGGGCTCTGTAACCACCCTGCTGCTCAAAGTTAGTAGAGACCCTAAGACCCGTTTCAAAGACATTAACACCCATCCCTGCATGCATGGAATTGTTTGTAAAGACATTAGCACACATCTTTCCTATGATGTAGGAAGTAGTAAAAAATATTCAAAGAAGGCAAATATGTAAAAAGAGAGGAGAGGGGACATCAGCAAGATTGCTTCAGACAGAGATCACCAGGATCAATTTCCATTACCAGGGTAAATTTTCTTTTTTCAAAATTAGTGATTGGCATTGTTAGTGATGGTGTGTCCTCCAACCTGACTTCCAAATGCTGTTTGTCCGTTTTCTAGGCAAGAAGTTCACCATGGTGGAGGCAGTGGGAACAGCTTATTAACTCACTGGGCTATGTTCAGATCCAAAGTGTTCGCTGGTGACTACGCTTGGGAGAGGGCCAGGAGCCCAGATTCCTCCTGGGCTGCGGGAGTAATTGTTGAAATATTAAATACAGGCAGAGAAGAAATATCAGCTCCCCTTCAGTGTTATTATGCATAATGTCCCTGACCATGGCCCATGACTGGAATTAGATAATCTCTGAGGTCCTTGCAACCCAAACCATTCCCTGATTCTGAGTTCCTGAAGTTGTTTATTCTGAAGAAAACTCAGATGTTGGGATCTCAGAACTACAGATGGAAAGACTCATCTTGAAGCAACTGCAGGAAATTAAATGCTTCAAGTAGTTCTGGCCTTGTACAAACATTGCAGACCCACAGGAAGAACCTGAAACCTTGTTGAAGTCTGTCTCTTCTGCTTAACCTCAGACATCTCAGGTGATCCTGCTGTCCCTAGGCAACACAAAGGGCTTTGTCATTAAGCAGTTTTAGCCAGGACTCCTCATCGTTAGAAGTTTGAGGTAATTCAAATTAATCACAGCTTAAATGTGCTTCTCCATTCATTACAAAACAAATTTGGGCAACCAGTTCAGGTGCAGAATTCCAGTTCTGTGCATCTCTTATCTGAGAGAAGATGTGCCTGATTCCTCGTGGTTTTGAAATCTTCAGAAGCTTTCAGGGTTACTCAGTGACAAATCATAATCAACGAGACTCTTAATTCCACTTCCAGTTTTGTTGAAATGGTAGTTTGGCAGCAGACAGTCTCCCAGGTCCTTTCATGCAACCAACTCTTAGTTCTTCAAAGCCTAAGTTTCTGTTAGAATTATAAAAATAATATCCAATAGTATCCAGGACCAGAAAGATGCTGTGAAGATAATTACAGTCAAAATTGAAGGTGATACTGCACTACAGAAATGGAATCATGCCTTGTATGCTTTAGATCATCACTAAACAGTTTGTTCTTCAAAAACATTTGTATGATGTCCTGGCAAATCCTTGTGGACATCTAAAACGTGACTTTGCTCTTTTCCCTCTGGCTATCAGTCTCTTTTAAAGACCACATGTGCTCTGCTTGTTCACTGCTGATCCTTGAACTAATTTATTCCAACCTGCCAGTCCCATCACCATGCCAGTTCCTTTCTCATCCCAACTCCCTTAATTCAAACTGGGGTTGCCCAGTGGAAATACTTTATTGAATCAGGCCACCTAGACTTGTCTTCTGCTTTGAATGTGTTTTGGCAGGAAGTAAGGAGAGAAAACTGGGGGCAGAATGAGGGGAAAAAGAGAGAAAAAGAAAAGCATTCATATTGCATCTGGTTGATTTTGCAATAATGCAAATGAGAAAGAATTAAAAGGGCTTTTTACTGGTAAAAGAGAGAATGTGTGAGAAGGTCATGTGCTGTTTCATGAATTCCTGTTTGCCATTAGCACTGCACTAATTTCTTTTCTCTATTTTAACTTTGTGTCAGCTATTTGCCACTCCCTCAGCTCCTCAGACTGAGCAGTGGATGATGGACATGTTTCCCATTTAGTCATGAAGAACCTGTGTCTATCTCCCATTAGATTAATGTTTTCAAATCATATTGCACAAAGTAATAACCATCAGCCTGCTGGTAGCTTTTACACATTTTAAGTAATTTTTCTCCCTTGACAAGACATCAGATTAACATTGTAAAGGAGAAAGTTAATGCTCATGCAGTATTTAGAGAGACAAAGAGAGAAATTATGCCTAATCAGGCCTGGTGTGAGTGATTCCTGTTCTAGCAGTTCCAGATATTTGATGTTGTCAATCATTTATCTTTTCTGTTAATAAACAAGTTAATTTGCTCTGTTTTTACACTTCTTCCAGGAACACTGAAACCGTCAAACTAGGCTACAGTCTCTGAAAAAATCCCTAAAATCTGCTTGAATGAATCACTTGTGATTTTTAGAACTTTTTCCAGGTAGTGCTCAACAGAGAATGCAAACCACTGCAAATTCATGGAATCACAGGATGGTTTGGGTGGAATGGAGCCCTAAGACCATCTTACTCCACCTCCCCATCCACAGGCAGGAACACCTTTACTCTAGACCAGGTTGCTCCAAGCCCCATCCAACCTGGCCAGAACAAATTGGTAAGTCTCTGCTATAATATATATTAATATAAAGTTACTTTTACATTAATATATAAATAGTGTTGATGGAGGTTTACAATTGTGTGGCACAACTTGCTCAAAGCAATTTAGGAAATTTGGCTGTTCATGGGTGTCTAAGACATTGCTTCTGTATTTTAATGAGGTTTGGGAATGAGAGAATCACAAAATCACAGAAAAGACCTCTGAGGTCACTGAATCCAGCCTTTGAAGATGAAAACAAAAGTGTAAAACTATCCTTTACAAAGGACGTTTAAAAACAAAATCTGAAACAATCTGCTGGATGCTCCAGAATTCATTATCATTGTGTCTCAAGGTAATAAATTTTTTTTGCAGAGACAGTTGACGTTTTCATTTTTCTCCTTGCACTGTTCTTCAGTTGTCCATTTCTACCCTTGAATCATTTCCCTGTTTTCCCCATTCTTTCCAAGGTCACCTGAAGTTTTTCTCAGCTGATGAATTAAATTAATTCACTTTGTTTTATTTGTTCCCTCAAAAATAGCCAGACCGAGACTACTACGTCCAGCAATCAGCTTGTCCCTTCCTTTATCCCGACTGAGAAGCAGAGTTGCTCAACAAATTGCTCCAATTTATGTCCATCATTCACCGTGTAAGGTAGTTGTCAGTGTGGGAGAGGATGATACAATACAGCTCTGTCTGCTCTGTTTCTCCAGCTCCAGGGGCCTTTTTGTGATGCTATTGACCTTGGCAGAGCTGAGAAGTTTTATTTAGTGTTGCTGTTTTCTTCACTGAAGTTTACATATTTTAACTGGCTCGGGAGATGTGTGTGTGTGTGTTTCAGACAATAAATGACTTCAGGCATTCTGATTCTATCCGTCACTGAGATCTATCCTCCCCTGCTCTGAAGGCTACCACATTTTATGTTGAGACAGCTGAAGATGTTACATGCTGGTTTTACTATTGAAAATACATATTATTTCAACATTTTTATTTTATTTTATGAAAACAGCCTCATCATTTTGTAGATATTTTGAAAGCCCTGCTTTGTACCCAGGTGAGACTATGTTGACTCAGTGCACAAGTTTAATTCTTAGAGTTAATATGCTGAAATTTATTTTAGCAGTAGAGGTTTGTAATATGAAATGCTTAACATATAAATACTTTATTTTGCAAGTACTAGGTAAAATAGAAAAAAGAAAAAGCTTTTATGGAAAACATCCCTAAAATAACAGGAGGTGAATGGTAGAGCCACCTCCAAGAAAATTCCTTTAAGATTCAGCCAAAAAATACTTTGTGGCATCAGTCTATAATAACACTTTAAGACTTTAAGACTTTGAGAAACTGTCCATAAACAGAGATGAATATACATTAAAAAAAATAAGTAGTTACCTAAGTAAATAAATTAAAAATAGCTGCAATGTTTGGTTATCATCCCTGTAAGAAATATCTCTGTCTGAGATAAACATGAGATCGTTATCTGAAGATCTTGGATGTCTTTCTATAAAATCTGTTGTGTTTTTAGGTGTCAGGTCAGAGATTTACCAGGTACTGAACACAGCAGGTCTGGAATGGCTTTGGGAAAGGCATTTCTGGACAGAAAAATAATGTGACTGAATTAACATTTCTGAATAAGGAAAAGTTTTTGTGGCTGATTTCCCTAGAGGTGTTGGCAAATTATAACTCCCCAAGATGTGTGCAGACTGTGAAACGGACAATGAAAACAATCAGGAAATTGATAAAAAGGTAAAAAAGTATTTCCTTTTGTTTCTTTATGATTTTTCACAGACAAATATTTGGAGTGTTCAGGTGTGAGCCAATAAAAGACCAAATAGACACAAGTATTCAAGAATTATTTCCTTCCAGTGCAAGCATGATTTTGGGTTGATTATAATGAGTTTATTAAAAATTATCTGAAGCAAACACTTTGACCTTTTGTGGCAGGTAGCATTGGTCACAGCAGAATTGTGACCTTCTCTAAATTTTTATCAGAATAGTCACCTTCAGGGATCATTATTCCAGAAGAGGAAAGATGGTAGAGACATTGCAAGGAAAAATGACTCTTCTGACACTTCCTACCTCAAGTGAAATACAGGTCCTTTTGTAGCTGTGAATAGAGGTGAGGCAAGGTCAGGAGAAATAGGAAATATCTTTTATGATATCCTTGAAAAAAAAGCCAAAAAAACCCAGGTGCTTTTAAACTCCTTTCTTCAAATCTCCGATAGAAGCAGCAGCTTTCAAAATAAAATCCAGCTTGAAAAGAGTTGCTCTGAATTTCCCTTGATCTTTCACTTCTCAGTGTCTGCAAGGCTTTCCTGTGTAATTGTACAACATACCTGGAGAGGGACATGGTACTCAACAGGTTTTTACCGTAAAAACTTAGGGGTGAAAATCTATTTTTCTTTTGACACCCAGGGCAAATGGCTTGATGTGTCAGTGCTTGGATGTTTCTCCTACCTTTAGTTTTCTCTGTTTACTTGACATCTGAAAACACATCTACCTTCACTTTCTATTTCTAGTGCATTGATGGTTCCATCAGAGCTGAGTCATCTCCCAGGCAAAGCAGAAAGAATGGGACTTTTGGGTGCAAGTCTTCTTACTTGGATGTTTGTTTTGGGCTGAGGTGAGCCACATTTGATAGGTCTTATTTTTCTCCATTTATTAGCGGGAGTTCAGAGGAATATATCAGATATAGATGTCGAGATGGAAACAATTATAATTGCCATCCTAGGCTACTTATCCATCCCTACACATTTGGGGTGCTGAATTTGCTCAGTGATCGCACTAGAGGACTCAAGATGTCATAATGCTAAAGGTTCACTTTCTGGAGTTGGGAGAAAATACAGGGGTTTTTTAATTATTTTGGAGATTTTATGTATTACTATAGAACAAATGATAAATATTATTCACTATCTCCTTAAAATAAATTACACAAAGTATCACAGAATGGTTTGGGTAGGAAGGGACCTTACAGACTATCTCATTCCTGAGAGCTCATTCCATGGGCAGGAACACCTCTCACTATCCCAGGTTGCTCCAAGCCCTGTCCAACCTGGTCTTGAACACTTCCAGGGATCCAGGGGCAGCTACAATTTCTCTGGACAATCTGAGCCAGGGCCTCACAACCCTCACAGGAAAAAATTTTTTCCAAATATCCAGTCCAAACCTTCCATCCTTCCAGCAACCAGGAGATTTGCTAATGGCAGGTGCCAGGCAGATCCTATTCAAAACACACCACAACGTGCTCAGTTTCATCTGTGAGCCAAGGAATCTTTGGAGAAGTTTCCTAAGAAATTTCACCAATGTTGTGTGGATCATCTAAACCCTTCTGCTAACATGGGTCGTGATGCAGCTGAAGGAGCTCTCAAGGTGCCATCCAAAAGTTTTTCCTCTTTTTTTCTCCTGTCACAGCTGTTTCACCATGACTATTCCCTCCCTTGTCCCTTGTATCCCTCTGCAAAGTTCTGAGCATCCAAAGGTCGGTGGGCTTCCATGCAGTACAAATGATTAAATTTGCAATTCAAAAGAAACTATTATGACTCCAACTGTTGTTAAAAATCAGGCCAAGGTTTAGAGTCCTCCAGGATGGGCCACACTAGCAGGAACAATATCCCTGCTGGGTAACTTGTATATCTTTTACCTCCATTCCCAAGCCTTTATTTCCTTAAGATCTTGAGATAATGTGACTTCTCAGCTTTTTACCAGACTGTTTGTGAGCACTGGAGGAAGTGTTTTGCTATTAAGGCAACATCTGATGCTTAAACACTTTCAGTCTCCCAGGGAAAGAAGAGGGGAACAGATGCTAACATCTGCTCCTTTGAATCTGGCCTACATTTTCTTGTTGCCCACCCTCTCTTCTCCTCCCCATAGTGTATTGCAGTAGCATCCTGCCAGACAAAACCCATAAAATTTCATTCTGCAGTTCTTGTGCTGAAATCAGAAACCTGTAATTGGAGCACAGCCTATCTTTAGAACAGAAAGAAAATAACAACAACAACAAACCCTTCAACTCCAAATTTGTAAAGTTCAGGTGACAAAAGACTTTTCTTCAGGCATCTGTTCCTCTGGCTAACTGTCACTGCTACCTTCCCAACCATAAAAATAACAAATAAATAAATAAACATATAATAAAAACAAGGAAAGAATGATTTTCATCTTGAATTTTGCTTGCTCTGACTCCCCACAGCCAGTTTTGTACAGGAGCTCTCTGCTCAGTAAAGAGCCCTGCAGCACCATTCAGAAAATATCTTCCCTAGATCCAGGTTTTGCTGTAAATCTTTTAGAACTGCACACAACCATGACATGCTTCATCCCAGATTTTAGCAGCCCACAATCTTGATGTTATGCTTTAATTGAACTGAAATTACATTTAGTCAGAGCTTGAAATTTCTGATTTGCTCAGATGCCATTGTTTTCACACACAAAGCTGTTGCTCTGTACTTTTTTTCCCTCACCCTTTCCCTCTTGAATTATTTAACATTTAGAAAGCTGAGCTTTGCCACTTTTATTTCCATCCCATTTTATTGCTATCTAAGTGATTTACAAATCAAGCCTTGCATCTAATGGCACTGTGTATTTCCATTTCCAGTGCTCTTCTTTACTGTCGGCTCTTGTTGGATGGGGCAAACCTCAGCCACAAATAACTGAAATTAATGTCAAATTGCATCATGTGCAGCTTGAATTTCAGTTATGGGATCTGAGTGAAAATGCATGTTTTCAGCAAACAGCAATAAGGCTGCGACTCGCCTGGCCCCGGAACGCGCGTTTCTAGAAAGCCTCACACGCAAGACAAGGATGCAGGATCTCAGAGGCTCAAAACAAATCTGCCTGGCATTTTGTTAAGGCCAATAAGCTGAGAGAATGAGCAGTCATTCAGGCCTTCAGCTTCTGTATCTCCTGACCTATGATATGTCTGTGCCTGTTTAGAGCCTGGAAGTACAATATTTTGTCCTGAATAATAGGAAGTGGGCAGGGATTAATCTACCCTCCTAAGCATCCTAAATTTATAGTAGTTTGTGGGCAAGGCAAGTGGCTCAGCCCATCTTTAATTCTTTATTCAGGGACCTGGGGGTGCTGGCCGACAGCAGCCGAACGTGAGGCAGCGTGTGCCCAGGTGGGCGAGGAGGCCGGTGGCATCCTGGCCTTCTGTGTCAGCAACAGTGTGGGCAGCAGGACCAGGGCGGGGATTGTCCCTCCGTGCTGGGCACTGGGGAGGCCACACCTCAGATTCTTGGGTCAGTTTTGGGCCCCTCATCACAAGAAGGACATTGAGGTGCTGGAGCGTGACCAGAGAAGGGAACAGAGCTGGGGAAGGGGCTGGAGGACAAGTCTGATGAGGAGAAGCTGAGGGAGATGTGGGGGCTCAGCCTGGAGTAAAGGAAGCTCAGGGGGGACCTTATTGCTCTCTACCCTTGACAGGAGGACAGAGCCAGGTAAGGTTCATTTTTTCTGCCTTGTCTCAAGTGAAAGGATGAGAAGAAATGACCTTAAATTGCACCAGGGGAGGTTCAGATTATACATTAGGGAAAAAAATATCCACTGAAAATATGGCTAAGCATTGGATTAAGTCACCTAGGGAGATGTTGAAGTCACTATCCCTGGAAGTTTCCAAGAGGCACCAGGATGTGGCACTTGGGGAAACCCCTTAGGGGTGATTATGCTGGTACTGGTTTGATGGCTGTACTGGGTGACCTTGTAGGTCTCTTCCAACCTTGATGATTCTGCGATTCACTGTAATGCCCAGAGGGTGTGAAGGCTCAAAGGAAGATGATTTTCTCTTGTGGTTATTTTGGGTCCTACTGGTGGCACAAAGAAGCTCAACTTTGGTTTTCTGGAATAGCTGGAGGAAAGAATTTGGGGTTCTGAGGAGAGATACAGCTTATATTCATGCAGATGTTGAAGTGGGTCAAAGGAATCACGTTCTCCCCTGCCCGTTCCTCTCCATTTTCTTCAAAGGATGTTGAGGCACAAGGTTATATTTAGTCTACAAAGTGCAGTGTCCTGTCACTGCTGAAGTTTATGTGGCTTCAAAAGCTTCAGCCAAAGGAGTGACCTACATATCCCCTCCAAACAGGGGCATTGCAATGCAGCTGCACATTTTGCCTCTTCAACTTGCTGAAGAAAATATGTTCTTCCCATTAGAGAGTGACTGCAACATTCGGATACTCTACCCAGGAGTAAAAAGTCATCATACTGTACCCCTGTTGCTTTGCAAGCACTGGTCTCAGAGAAAGAAAAAAATAACCCTCTAACAGTATAAAAAATTATGATTTTTTTAATACTACAGCCCAAGTGAAGCTAATGAATGTGCCCAGATGGCACTTGAAAAAGCCAGATAGATCCCACTTAAATTATTTCTGCTAAAACCATTCAGAACCTGATGTCCTGGTTAAAATGACAGCAACTTGGAGTATTGGAAAACTGCTTTTTTATAATCTGGTGCAGGTCTTGCTGTCAGTATCAGCTCTAAACAGAAACTGAAGAGCTACCCAGCATGTTATTAATCAGGTGAACTTTAAAAGAGTTATGACTTTAAAATACAGAGAGCTTGTGAAGACGTTTTTATAGGGGACTGGGATGTGGGTTTGTGTTAGATTCTCAGTGATTAAATCTTCCCTTTATCTGCATAAGAGAAAGAGCAAAGACTGCTTTCTATATTTATTTCTCTGAAAATACATTTTAAGCAGGAAAGAGATAGCAAGTTATCTTTCACTGTTTCTGCTGTTTCCCAGCTCAGGGTGTTGGCTTTGGTCAGATGCTCAGACCCAAACTGAGGCCACAAACCCCATTTTTTTGCCCCAACAAATGCTTACACAACTGAACTGTTAATAAAGGGCTTTAGAACTGGAAGGGACAAGCTCAGTCCTTCTACCCCTGTAGGCACCACATCACCTGTGCTGATGCTTCTGAGCACATTAGGAGTTCCCTAATGTAAAATATCTGAACCCCCATCCCCTGACAGGGCACTGAAATTGCTTTGGATAAACTTGGATAAGATGCAGCTGCTCCTCTTAATGCTGTGTTTCAGGAAACAGATTGTTTTTCATTTACTGTGTCTGCCCCAAAATAATGTGCTTATTTTAAGCTGATGATTTAGGCTCCCTTTGTAGCTGCTGGACTGAGAGATTCAGCACCAGAAGTTGCTTCATCCCATTCTGACTCTGAGCTGTGATATCTCTAATAAATATAAAGGAAGTTTAAACATCTGGCTCAGGTTAAGCATTCAGCTTTTAGATAGTTAAATTAGGTGAAGGCAAATTCAGCCTCACTATGAGCCTGAAAATTGCTGACAACCAGGCTTGGGAACGTCAAACTCAAAACATAGAATTTTAGCAAAGAAGATCTTATTTTGGAAGTGTTCCTGCAGAAAAAATAAATACGAGTTACAGTCCTGTGTGGATAGAGGGGGCAAAGCAATATGTGAGAGCTCTTTGCCATGGGCAAATAAAACCCGGTGTCAAAGGTAAAACAAACCATTTATATTTCTGTCAGCTTCCCTGGTTTATTGTGTGCAAAAGCTTTTGGAAGTCAGCAGAAAGGTCAACCAGCAGGGTGGAAATTTTATTAAAAATATTTAGACTGGCTTTTATTGCCAAATGTAAATGGAAGCCAATTAGATAATCAAACTAAAAGCAGGTAAAGGAATGGCATTAACACTCCCAGAATGTAATGATCATTGCTAAGGACGGGTTTTGTCCAGTTACTAGCCTTTGGTGGTTGGGGGGGGGGGAAATCAATTATGTTTCACCTTTTAACTGCCTTTTAAAGCCTTGCAAAATTGATTTCATACAGCATCAAAAATCCAGCAATAAAACAAGGAAAAAGTGGATGATAGAGAAAGGATGATGTAAACAACCTGTAAATACTGGTCTGCAAAAAAATAAAAACCAAACCAAAAAACAAAACAACCAAAAAACCAAAGAAGCCAAAAAAACCCCACAAAAAACAAACACAAAAACCCCACAAAAAACCAGGCTACCTTTCTACCTGGGAAAATGGGTTTAATTGGTACTGCTCCATGAGTGCAGAATGAAATTATTGTGGCAAAGCCTTGTATCCATGGGGTGAGAGGTGTGATTCCTTCAGCACAGTCCTCCTGTGGAAGACTTGCCATTTGAATTTGCAACAAAAAGCAAGGAGCACCTTCAGTTTGTGACTGCAGAAGTCCAAGTGACAGCAGTCAAGCCTTCACAAGGTTGTGACTGAATCCTTGAGTCATGGAATGGTTTGGGTTAGAAGGAGCTTAAAGATAATCCACTTCCATCCTCCTACCACGGGAAGGGACAGCTCCCCCTAGCCCAGGCTGCTCAAAACCCCATCCAACCTGGCCTTGAGCACTTCCAGGGATGGGATGTCAACAGCTTCTCTCATCGACCTATTCAAGGGCCTCACCACCCTCACAGAAATAATTTCTTTGCAGTATCTAATCTAAAGCTACTCTTTTTCAGATTAAAGACATGATCCACGTGCAACAATGGTGTACCTTGGGTTAATCCTCTGGGTACCCCTCTTGTCTCCTGCATTTTGTGCACAGAGAAAGGTAGCCAAAATAAGTGGGATTCAGGACCAGGGAGGTTCCTCCCATCCCTCTGTGAGGCTGCTGTGACTCTGTGACCCCAAGTCCAGCAGCAGCAAAGTTGAACAGGTATCCCCAAAAGGTGCACACACAAATACACACACAAACAGCCACAAAGATGAGCACGGAGAGCACCCCACAAACACACAGCACTACCACAACCATGAACAGCACAGACACCACGTGGCCTTTTCCTCCCTAGCTAACTGGGGTTGAAATTGCTGCAGGAATAGGTAGAATAGGGATTTTTCCAGCAGCTGGACTTGGACAGGTTTTGGGACAGCTGGCCTCGAGGTCCCAGTGCTTGCCTGAGGCATTTTCCAGGACTCTCAAACCCCTGGTGGCCCCAGTTTGGCACCAGACGTCCCATCCTGCTCACAGCCAGCCTGGCTTGCAGCCTGTCACATTTATGTGCTGGCTCACAGCAGTGAGTTCACCAGCACAGGGTAAAGCATCACGATTTAGGAATGAGGCAGGGTAGATTGTGGTGAAGGGCTCAGCCAGACAAACATCCTGAGCAGCAGTTTGCCCATAACCCTTTTCCCTCTATTTTTCTGCTCTTTTCTTTCTTCCTTGTCCTTCTTGATCTCTCCCTTCTGCTGTCTTTGCTCCTGCTAAACATTCCATCTTTGCACCTTCCCACAGTCTTTCTGCCTCTGCACGCCATAGTAAGCCCTGATCCTATTCAGGCAGGAACCCCTGCAGTTTTCAGGGCATTCCTGAGAAGGTGCTTTTTTGGCTGACTCACCCAGCTGGACTGGATTCACTGATTAGGTTACAGGACTCAGACTTATCCCTGGAGTTCGGAAAGACTGGCCCTTAATCACATAACCCACCAAAGAGCACATGACATTTCTTTCAGACCTCTTTCCATGCTTTATTTCTTCTTTTCACTTGCCCTTTGTTTTGTCCTCCATTCCCTGCCTTCTCTGCCAAATAATAACCAAATGTCAGCAGTTTCTGCAGCAGGGAGAAAGTTTCCACACTGGTAAGTCCAGAGAGGTAAATTTCCCCCACCCCCATGGATCATTGTGGCATCCAGTTTTGTCTCTCCAGCCCATGAAGTGATGCCATTAACCCATAATGCCATATTTTGCTGTGGCTTGGGAGCCAAGGGAAATATGTTTTGGCTATTGGAAGCATTCCCTACAACTGTAACTCATTCAGCTGAAGACACATCCGAGTGAAATTGGAAAGCTGGAGAGAAGTTTTTGAAATGTCACAGAGTGCTTTGTGCGGATCAATGAGATTACCTTGGTCCCTAAACTCTGGCCTTATGAGCTGCCAGCATATCAGCGAGGCAGCCTGACTAGGCAAGACCCCAATTGCACTCCCAACTTTTCCCAAAGAACAGGAAGGGTAAGGAAAATGTCAATGTCTACTTTGTTGTGATTTGGAGCCTGGTCTGGCCTCCAGGCTGGGGTAATCTGTTCCAGTCTATTAAAGAAAAGGGAAAATCCATTCCATCTCCACTAATACATCCCATTCTCTTTAGAAGAAATAGAAACTGGTTAAACAGGAGGATTTTTATCTCTGTCTGAAATCAAGTTCTCAGACAAGCTTGTTATTTTGGCCTGAGGTAGCACACTGAAAGGTGGAACCTGTTATATTTCACACTCCTTTTTTCCTTCTTCCCAGTGCTTATAACTGTATGGAAATCCTATAACATCATGTAGTTAATGGCAGGAAAGGATATTGGTACCAGAGCACTTTAAATCATGAGAGCTCTGCTTAAAAAAATTATCTTCCACTCTTCAGAATACATGTGATGCCTGATGAAAGGTCAAAGACACTTTAAACCAAAATAGAAAATAGGTTTAAAGACAGTGCAACCCTATCTTTTGTTATTACCTTTGGCTTGCTTTGTAGGGGACATGAAGGATGCAGGTCAGCTCTGCAATCTGAGGGAGTCTTATCATGTCAGATTGCCTTTCAAACCCTTTGATTTGTGTAGACTTATTTAATTTAGCTAAGAAATCCTGCAAAATTTCTGCAAGCTGCAAGATTCTTTCACATAGAAAGAGGGTCTGTCTCACCCTTTTCGTCCCATCCTTCATTTTTTCTTGCCCTGTCCAGGAATAACTGACCCTTCCCATGTGTTTCTCCTTAATGCTCACCCTAAATAGTAATAAATCTAATTTTCTTCAGTGTTTATGAACTTCACCACTGCTGCTGGACTTTGTCTCTTATTCCTATAAGAATTTAGTTTGAAAACATCCCTCTCTTCTTTTCTCATACCATTACAAGTTGCATTCCTTACAAAAAAGTTAGGATCTCAGGGGCAATTAAAATACAAATGCTGAATATTTCCATGCATCCACTTTTATTTTCCTGGAGACAGTAAAACGCAGCTACAGCCCAAAGGCTAAAGAGAATTCATTACTGTGCATGTTGTTATCCTCTAATGTCACCACAAATTAGTTGGAAGACTCTCCTCCCAAAATAAAGATCAGAAAGATCCTTTGAGGTTAAAGTTTGGTTACAGCAAGATGTCCTGAAAGCATCCACATTTCAGAGACACTGCAGGCTTGGAAATTCTCATACCTTGAAGGGCCCCATTTTGAGTCATGCATATTTCCTTAGGCAGTGGTGAAAATAAGGAAATCAGTAATATTGAAAATGTCCTTTCTCACTCTCTTTCTAAGTCTGTTCCTGCTGATGAGAATTTGGAGAGCTCACCTTCTTCCTTCTATGCCAAATACTCATTTATTATAATGATTTATGCCAATTTAATAATTATAATAATAAAATCTCATAAAACACATTTTACTGCACATATCCTAAGACTTGATGACATTTTCTGTTTCACATCCCTTGCATTGTTCCTTTCACTCAGTGTTATTTAACATTTCAGTTGTGTTCAGACACACAGATCCACAAAAAGGAATGAAGTCTCATAACAACAGAAAGGCAAATAATCTAAGAAGACAGAGGTCAGAAAAGTACATTATGGGCATTTCCCAGAGCCAGGGAATGTGGAAGACTCCCAGATAACCTGGTGCTGTTTGAAGCATTCAGAGGAGCCCCACCTGAGCTTCAGAAAGGAGTGGTTCCCTCAGTCAATACAACTTAAAGAATAATTCACCTAAAAACCTCTAGGTATTTATTTAGTGATAAATGCAACTTAATTTAGTTCTTATTGACTTTTTTTTTCTTTCTCTGTGCTTTTTTTTTTTCCCCTTTTTTTTCTTTTCCCCCCAAGTCATTAATGTCCACATTTAAGTCTGTGTCTAAAGTATGGCTTTGGAGCTGGGAAAGTTTAAATCATTTCAGTTGCACCATCTGGTACATCTTTGGGTAATTATGACACCTAAAAATATAGTAATTTTTCAGGTGTTTTTCAGGTGCTATTAGCAATCTATCAACTGGATGTGTGAAGGTCATATTGAGGACTTTCCAAAGGACTAATGCTTTGTTTTGCTTCTGATGTTTTTTTTTTTTAAATATAAAATGTAAAGCAATTTAGAGAGATCTGATTTTCAGAAAGAGTGTGAAATCCATCCATCTCTTCAATTTTGATACCAGCATTATTATCTTGCTGGGATCTCTGATGGGCTCAGCATTTCAAAAAGGCACTGAAAGAGTTCCCCATCCTTGCCATCAGCTCAGGGAATATTGGCATTCACTTATTCCGAGGAGTGTTTCTGTTCTGAATTAAGATCTCCTGCCTAGAATTTCAGATAATATCTCCAACTGAAGATAATTTTTTATCCCAGAAAATGCCTTTAGGATTACAGTTTCAGATCAGGAACTAATATAGAGGATAATGTACTGAAAAAACAAAGATGAGTTTTCTGCAGCTATATCAATCACACAGACAAGTAACTTCTTCTAGACTTTCACATTCTGGAATCAGAGAAGTTTTTTTAGTTACATAAGGTTAAGTTACATTTTTTGCTCTTGTTGCTATTGGTGATAGGTTTTTCCCCTCCAAATGTGTGAGAAATGCAATATATTGTGATCAACTTCTAGAGCAGTAATTTATTTATTTCTGATAGAATAGGTGGTACAATTAGCTCCCAGGTGCTTCTAGAAATAATTGATAGTGTTCCATGACATCAGACACCTTACCTATCTGTACAAAAATTAAGACAGGAGAACACTTGATTCTAAGGGTAAAAATCAGGCAGATTTCTGTCATGGTTATTCTACTCTTCACTACACTTGTGCTTTAATTAGATAATTTTATTACCATGAGATTCATCTTAGTTAATGTTTTGATGATGCCTTCTGGTTACTCAAGTGATTCAAGGAAAATTAATCTATCAATATTTTCTGATAACTGAATTCCCAAAGCAATCAGTTTCATATTGTGTTCAATCTTTTCTTCTCAAAGAGAAGTGCTAGCCAATTATTTTTATACTCTGCATTTTTGCTGTTGCAATAAAATATTCTTCGCCTTCTCCTTCTCCTTCTCCTTCTCCTTCTCCTTCTCCTTCTCTTTCTCTTTCTCCTTCTCCTTCTCCTTTTCTCCTTTTCCTTCCTATATTATTGTTATTATTGTTGCTGTTGTTGTGATGTAAGGTCTCATTGCTATCACTTTATTGTCACGTATAAATCCTTTGGTCCCCCAGATCCATGTTCAGGCACCAGAAATATAACTTCCAAGGTGTCTGACTACTGATGATCTTCCTATTAACACCCAAAGTTTGGATTTTCCATGATATTAGAAATAAATTATCAGGAGTCTTCCCATTGACTTTTGCTACAACGGCCTGGTGCTGCTTTTGAACAAGCACGAATATCTGGGACAGAAACAAGGGATTCAAGATGGTTCATATCCCTGGTAAGGAAAACATGGAGCTTATCTTTTTCCAGAATTCTCTGCTGTATAGATTATTTCAATTCAACACTTGCTGAATATCTGAAACTATTATTGCCATATATGCAAAATAAATCAACGGAATAAATTGTTAATAAGGCAAAATTACTTGTAAGTTTAGAATGGGGTCTTTTTCCTGCTTAAATACAACTGCATATTTCTGAGCTACAAACCCAGATTTATACTCTTTTCCCAGAATCAAAGGAATCAACAGAAAGAAACAGACATTTCTGGGATGTGATTTATCTGAAATCTAAAATAGATCAGATGTGCCACGTCTGTTCCTATGCACTGGCTCCATAAAAGGAACAGAGCTGACTGCTCCGGCTCCTGCACTGCAGAATTTATTTCAACTAATTTTAGCAGTGTAATCCGTTCTGAGGTGCAGTGAATTAGGGGCCTACAGTACCATATCACAGCGAAGTTGGGTGTGGAGGGTAAGGGAAAATCTTATATAAGAACAGCAGATTGGGAAAAGACAAGTCTTTCTGCATGTTCCCATTTTTAGGCTTGCAGCAGAAGCAGCAAACTCCGGGCTAGATTGCTGTGACAACATAATTCTGTTAATCAATTAGACAACTCAAGAGAAAAAAAAAGGTGATTACTGAAAGCTGACAATGAGTTGCCTGCAGAGGAAGACATAAAAGCAAACAAACAATCCCGCCTGCCAATTTAGCCTGGGGGAACACTCACATTCTCCTCTGACCCCAAATCTAAGTAGCAGTTGAACTTTGAGCACAGCAGCAATTCCCATCAAGCAGTTGTCTTCCACTCCACTCAGGATTTCGCTGTCCAGCCTACTGCCTCCAGCCTGAAAGATGTGAGGATGTGCTTCCAGCAGTCATTCATCAATTTTTCTACTCTGCCGCAGGGATGCACAATGGGCTGGAGGTGTGTAATTTTTTATTTTTTATTTTTTTTTATTCCACAGCTATCCAAAAGAGAGAGAACGAACGAGCTTTGTTCAGCATCCGTGCTGCCAGCACACCAACCTGGCCCAGCGTTCTGAGGGTCAGAGGGAGTTACAAAATAACACATTTTGGCTGTTGTTTACCAGATAATAGAAGCCATCACGGAGAGAGGAAATTCCGAGTGGCACTTTCCTGACAGCTCGTCTCTGGCAAGCTGTCAGGTGCAGGCTCTGCGGAGCTTCCCCGGAGCAGGAGCGGAGCCCAGCACAGCTCGAGGAGCTGTTCAGAGAGAAAACCTGACCCGCAGGGCAGGCTCCCATCGACCAGCCTGATGTGTGCTAATTGTGCACCAAAAGGATTAAATTAGCAAGGCAATCGTCTGCCATTTGCTTTTTCTCCTTCTCTCTCTTTCTGTTTCCTAATTTGCTTGAATCACGTACTCGAGAGGAATTTTTAGACTAGGAAGATTGTTAGCTAAAATATACTTCTCCATTCACTTGATTTCATCTGCCAAAAGCCTCAAGCAAAAGTGCAAGTAAGGACAGATAAAAGGGTAGTAATTAGAGCATATAGTGATTAATTTTTTTTCTAATCATTTATGTGATAACGACTGTGTTTTTGTTGCTACTTATCTTTCATTATGGAAATTAGTGAGGAATGATTCCATAACTTCTGACCTCAGGTGTATGAAGACTGCAGATTCTTCTCCTTGGTGCATTTCTCCTTGTGATGTTAATGAAATTATTTTACTGTCAACTGTTCTTTCAATTGTTGAAGAACAGAGCTCCAGCAGGAGGACAAGATTTCCTGTGGATTCGGGAAGAGTTTCAGAGCCTCTTCCATCTTTTCTAGAATAAAATCACATCAGGGACACACCAGTATTACATTATGATGCATATGCAGCAGACTTTGCACACATATCATATAGAAGTTTGCACATCTATGTGAAGTTTCCAGTTACTATCCAGTTACTTGAAATGTCAGATGAATATGGATTCTTCCACAGATAACAAGAACATTAACTTAAAGGAAAGTGAATATACAGACTTCAAAATCAAAAAGAGAGAGGAGGAAAACCTAAATTTCATATGTGAATAGACTTCCTCATGCCCCTTGATTCACAGTCTCTATTCACATTCTCCTACTTATGGGTAAAGAGTGATGTTGAAATGTTCTATTTTTCCCTCTAAAAACGTATAAGAAGAAAAATGAGGTGAAATGTGAAGGAAAGAATCATTCTCTTGATATTTTAGTTATTTTGCCTATCTGAAATTCGATGAGAGACTCAGTAAGCAAAGTCTGGAATACTTGAAGCACAAAGACTTTCCTTTTTGTGGGAAACAGCTGTGAAACACAGCTGTCTGGACTGGAAGAGTCTTGTCTCAAACACTGGCATGCTGCTCCCTGCATTCCACCAGGGCCTTTTCACACATTCAGCATCTGATAGAAAGGCAAATTAGCACTGGGAGAGCCTTGCAGGGGGTTTCTGGATGGTGTTGGTCAGAGTTTATTTATACAAATGCCAGGGGGCCAATCAGGGGTGATGCTGTTCTGGAGCTGGGAAGAGTTGCTGGCAAATGTGGCCACAGCAGTGAAGATGAGATGGTTGAGGTGATGGAGTGGAAGGCTGGCAAGGCAAACAAAAGAGGCAAGAGTGGATTTAGGAGAGCAGATTACAATTCCTGACAGGATTCCCTAAGAAACTTCAATAGGCAAAAGGCAAGAGAGTCAGAAGATTTGCAAAGAAATTTGAGGAACGAGTGTCCCATTCTATAGGAAGTTTGGGAATTTCAGCAGAAGACCCTTGTGGTTAAGCCAGACACTTTCCAATTACCGCAACCCATCCTTGATGGTTTTCAAGGCTTGGCCAGAAAATATTATTCTATCTCTACCTAGTGCTGAGAGTATTCCAGCTTCCAGTGAGCCCCTGGACAAGAAACCTCCACAAGTCCACAGCTAGAAATTTCTAAGGAAACAGAATCACACAGTCACAGAATCATTTAGGTTGGAAAAGACTTTTAGGATCATCACGTCCAAATGTCAAGTCCACCACCAAACCGTGTTCCTAAGTGTCACGTCTGCATTTCTTTTAAAAACCTCCAGGGATGGTGACTCCACCACTTCCCTGGGCAGCCTGCTCCGATATTTGACAGGTTTTTCAATGAATATATTTTTCCTAATATCCAATCTACCCTCCCCTGGTGTAGCTGGAGGCCCTTTCCCCCTGTATTATCACTTCTTACTTGGGAGAGGAGTCTGACCCACTTCTCCTGAGCCTCCTTTTTAACAGCCTGAGTCCCTCCTGCTCCCTCAGCTGCTCCTCAGCCACTCCTGGTTCTCCAGACCCTTCCCCAGCTCTGTTCCCTTCTCTGGACATTTCCAGCACTTCAATATTTTTCTTATAATGAGGGGCCCAAAACGGAATCCAGAATTAGAGGTGCAGCCTCAGCAGTGCCAAGTACAAGTAAGGGATTCTTCTTGTTTTTCAAGTGCTGGTGTTAATGACAGCACCAATTCAATACTGGAAAAGCAGGAAGACATCCAGGAAAAATCATTTACATTTTCGTGCTTCTATAGGAACACAAAATTGATAACTATGTTCCTTAATATATAAGAAAAGTAGACCTTTAAACATTTTATACAGATAAAAGTGTGTACTCAGCCATTTTTTTTTTTTTTTT
>WEKY01033587.1:46431-57239 GCA_013390045.1 Picathartes gymnocephalus
TTTTTTTTTTTTTGTCCTCAGTAAATTGTCCTGTAGTGAAACCAAGGTGTAATCTTGAAAATCCAGGGCACAGCTCAGTACAGAGGGTGTTCGGTCAAGTTTCTCTCCATCTGCATAACAAAGAGTGTCACTGTACCTGGAATTCTGGTTGCCTTTCAGCAGGCAATTATTTGGTTCAGTGAATCCTCCATAGGTTGAACATCAGGGAAAAAAACCTTCAGCCAGCCAGAGGAGTCACCCTGCACTCTGCTTTTGTGAGCATGAAATCTCCTTCTGCCCTGGCTGCGAGTTCTGAGGATGGGAGAGTCAATCACATGTCAGGAATGATTTAGATAAAGTTTGACCCTGCCTTAGGTCAGAAATGTGGAAGAGATGGTCTTTTGAGTTCTCCTCCAGAGAGAAGCATCCACAAATCTCACTTTCTACTGCTGGATTCCTATGATTTTCTATGAATATTAAACTGCTGTCCAGGGCCAAGGCATATTGAGATAATAAATGACATTTTTGGAGGGTGATTCAGTCCATCCTAAACAGAGGTGAGCATTTTTCTAGAGGAAGTGGGTGAAGGGGAATAGATCTGAAAAAGATTCCCCAGAAAATTGATTTCTCAGTTCATCTTCTTAGCAGGAAGCCATGAAGATGGATTGAATCATTGGGATAAGTTTTTGGTACTTTTTGCCATTGCAAGTCTTTTGATGTACTGAAGAGAAAAAGGGGCTTTGAGAATAGGAAACTTTCCCCAAAACAATGAATTCTCAGGCAGCAGGAAGGGTGGGAACTCCACAAAGAAAAACCAAATCAGTGTTTGGCGTCTTCAAAGTAATGAAATAGTGAGTTTATGATATTAAAATTACAAATTAGCTTGGATTTTTCAGAAACAAATGTTTTATACCTCAAGTTTTAACAATTTTCCAGGTAATTGGTTATATATGTCCACAGTAATTCTACATTTGAGTTAGCTCTTCACCTAGAAGTTCTTCTTTTTAGCTTTTTAAACAATATCTTCTATAACTTAATTCATTTAATTATGATTAAAAAGAAACAAGAAGGTGACATACAGGCAGAGTTGTGTGCCACAGTGTTTATTGGTTAGATTTTCTTTAACAACAAAAAGGAAAGACACATTTTGACACCATAAGAGAGTTGTTATATGGCAGGATGGGAAATGTACCACCTGTGTCCTTATCAAATGCAGGATTCAGATAAACAGTTATTTCAATTTCTATGATGATTTTTACTCTCTTCAGCAATGGAAAATTTGCATTTCTTTAAAAAGCATTATAATCTCAGGAGATTCTCTACCCAGAGAGGACAATATCTCCTCCCATTAATGTAAAATCTTACATTAATGCATGCAAGAGCAATTTTCAAACAAGCCAGTCCATGTATTCGGGGTGCAAAACACTAATCTGAATTGCAGCCTCTCCCTCTGATTTTGTAAGAAAAATTGCAATTTGTAACAAGTTGCAAAAACCTTGTAAGAATTTCACCTTGCAAATACAGCTATCCAGGTGCCATACAAGTAACTTTTGCTGTGAAGCAACCAAGATAATAATAATTTCTGAAAATATAAGTAATGCTCTGTTGCCTCTCACAAATCTATGAATATTTTTTTTAATGGATGTGGACTCCAAAAGAGAAATATTTTTCACCAGCTACATCTTTCTAAATTTCAGTGTTTGGTCCATGAGGAATCGTGTCACACTCTCCCTGCAGTCAGAGCAGACGTAAAGTAACATCCAGAACTGAGTATTTCATTTTCCAAAAAGCTGCTAACAGAGCTGTGGGGAGGAACTGGCCTATAAGTCAAGGCAAAGGTCATTTAGAGGAGCTCTAGCTTTGCCCCCAGTTCCATTTGGTAGCCCCAGAGGCATCAGGTGAAACTGGGAGCAGCTGGATGGGAGTGTGTGCAGGGAGAAATGTCCCATCTGTGTGTTCACTTCAGGCTCCTGGAGCTCTGGGACTTGTAAACACATTGGAAATAAATTCCTGTCTTAGACACTAATCCCTGGCATTATTCCCCTCGTATTATCTTGTCTGGAGTGTAAAACTCAATCCTTGATTTTTTTCTCCCCACTTGGAGAATATCATTAATGCTAATTGTGAACTTGGCTGTGATTGTATATTGCTTAGTGTGAGGCTAATGAATTTGAATAGTAATTTGTATTATATTGAATTAGCATCATATCTCAGAGACCATGGAGAATTGAACCCTAAAGCTTTCATCATCCCTTTCTTCTCCTTTTAGCAGCCAGCCCTCGTGGCTTTTCTGCTTTTTGAAAATCATTTAACAGGCTGCTCACTGCCCAGCTGAGATGAGATCAGCACTGCTGACAAGAGCACTCTAATACCTTATTACCAGCTAAATATAAACTGGTTTAAAATCAGAATGACTTAAGGTTAGTGCTATTCTTCGGGATATATAATTGTGGTTGTTACTATTAATGAATTAATTAATTATGTTCACAGAATCACAGAATGGGTCAGGCTGGAAGGGATCACCGTGGGGTCACCTGGTCCCACCTCCCTGCTCAAACAGGGTCATCCCAGAGCAAAGGGCACAGGATTGCGTCCAGACAGTGCTGGGATATCTCCAGTGAGGGAGACTCCACACCCTCCCTGGGCAATCTGTTCAATGTTGAAATATAGATCATGTACAGAGCTCAAAAACCTCCCACGTCCTCTGGGGTGACTGAAGCAAAAACCAAGTTAAGTGCACAGAACATAAGAACAAAATCAGCGTAAAGACGTTTTCCAGTGAAGAAATGGAACCTCCATGTATACACCAGTACCAACAAAAATTCCATGCTTTGGCTGGAAATTTTAGAAGCATAAGAAAAATAAAAAAGTTATTTGGTAATTTAAAGATTTTGCTCTTTTATTTTAAACCTGACTATCTACATGAGAATAAAATCTTAGTCACATTGATCAGTGACCCTCTACAAGTTTAGGTGAAGAAGAAAATTAGATAAAGATGAGAATATATAGAAATCAGTTATAATCAGACATAAATTTAAAAATACATTAAATTTCAGTATAAATTTCAGTATTTCTGCAGATTCTTGGCAGCAGAAAACCCAAACAACCACAGCTTTCCAGATCCTAAGGAAGTAGAGTTAATTATTTGCAAATAAATATGTTCATAAGATCATAAATACTTTTCCAGAAGCTCTTATGATTATGTCACAGTAACAAAATATAACTATATTTGAATTTTCACAAATGAGAATAAGCTTTGATTACAAATTAAAATGTCAGAAAAATATTTTGAATATTTGGGTTTTTTGCTTTTTTCCATAGATTAATAATTCATTTTACACACAATCATACACTTAGTAATGTAATATCTAAACTAGTTTCTACAAAAATCAAAATATTTTATTATCTTTCTATTTAATATGTTCCAACCCAAACCACTCTGTTATCCCATTGTAGTTTCTTTAGGTCTCACAGTTCTACTGGAGAATTGTCTGTTCCTCATTGTCTGTGTATTCAAGGATATGAATATTTTTGAATCGTTCCTTCCTCACCGTTTTCTCAGAGCTGTGGGACATTTCATACAGGAACCGTCTAGAGGTTGCTCTGATGTTCTCTTTGACAGAGGGGGACTTGGAAATAAGATAAATGGAATTTACTAAAGGGGTTAAAGCTATTTTTGGATCACGTATATGTGTGTAAGTTTTTACACAATTTTTTCTATTGATTAGAGAACAAAGAAACCTGTGGGCACTGGGCAGATCTGTGCTCATTCCTTTCTAAAAGGGAGATTTATTACAGAATCTGTGCATTCTCCAGCTTAACTTGCCTTACATGAAACTCACCCTGATATTCATTCTGCAATCCCCCACCATGACTCCTCCACCTGACTCTTTGTTTTATGACCTTGAACCAGTCTAAACAATCTCTGACAAGCTCATCAGTGATTTGTGATTATTCCAACAGGAGTATTAACAGTAGCTGAGTGAAAAAACTGACTTAAATAAGTAGTCTGTGCAATACTTTTCCAAGCCTGAATCACAGTCTCAGGCTGGAAAAATTTGCACATTATTTTTTTTAAATCTCCTACAGAATTCCTGGATTAAACAGTAAAATTGAATATGACCATATTACCTGTGATGTTACTGTAAATTGCTCCTGCCTAGGATCACATAACTCATTGAACTAAACCCTCAAAGAATGAAAACTGAATTGAGCTATCTGAGAATCTTACATATCCCACGTGAGTTCAAACATCCTCCTGAAGAGTGTTTGGCTGTCTTAACCACAAATATTTGATTCTGGTATGGTAAGCCTGAAAACTGAGTGGGACCCTTCACGGAAGGGAACAAAAGAGTTCAGGGAAGAAAGGATCCAAACCAAGAGAGCAATGAGTTCCTCAAAGGTCTCATATCACAGAAACCATTCTGTGATATGTCAGGGGTGGGTCTGGAAGTGTTACCTGTGGGTGCAATGAACAAAATTCTGATTGATGAGAGACTTGGAGACCTGGAAACACCCACAAGAAAAATGAATTTGCAATGCAGCAACTCCCTGATAAGAAGTGGGAGGTGGGAAATGCTTTGGTCCCTTCAAGTTCTACTTGCCCTCCATGTGGGCTTTCAGACCACCCCTTTAGCTAAATGTGAGCTGTATGGAGACATCCTGAATTGCCTGTTCCAATTTACCCCAATTGTAACATCGTTCTCTCTTTTTCCTTGGTGCAAAGGCGTTGTTGGAAATTTCTGTGGTGGAAAGTGGGGTGATGCGTGCCCAGGTCCAGCCCTAACGTGAATTCTCAGCTTGGCTGAAACATTTGCCCACAGAAACCAAAGAGGACCCCCTGAACCCCACAGTTCAGGAATATTTTTTTGTGGTTGACAGTAGAATTTGTTCCTACTATGATCAGCCATGCTCTCCCTTTCCAGGTTTTATAGCACAGTGAGTTGGGTCTGAGACACATGTGCCAATTCCCTACAATACTCTTGCTTGAGTCTTTTATATTAAATTTTCCAATATGATTCTCTTACCTACTTAAATATCTTTCAAGGATTAGGATTTTTTTTTTTCACTTTACTTGTGTCTCAGTTCTGTCTGAGTAAAAATGGGTGACAGTATTGCTTTGCTTTGCAGGACTGTCATGAAGATTACCAAGCTGAAGCATTTGAAGACATATTTAATGTATCATAAATGTGTTCAGAGCTCATGCTAATTTAAGATTGGGGAAATTAACCTGAAGTGCAGAGCACATCTGCTTTGCCCTGATCTCCAGTCAGCACAGTTCACCAAGTCAGACTGCAATATGGTGATAAATATAATCACTGGAGATGTCAAACAGCAAACAGCTATTAGCAATACAAAGATAATGTGGACGCTCTTCTGAAATCCACACTGAAGAAAAAATTAGACTACTAGAAAGGGCTTAGAAAACATTAATTCAGCTTCCTCAGACTGTGAAACACATTGACTATGTTGAAGAGGAGATTAGCAAGAAACTTAATTAAGGTCTATATGTATGTGTTAAGATTCTTTCAGTGGTAAGAGAACAGATTATTGATAGCTGACAGCTTGGTACTGTGCACAACTCAATGAAATAGTCAAATGTAGGAGCTGTTATTTGAAACAAGATAAATTCAGATTATAAATAAAACCCAAATATTCAACAGGGAGAACAATTTACCACATGCAGAGATGCAATCAACTCACCTTTACATGAAGAGATCAGTAATGCACACTCTCAGGAACAGAATGAGGGTGTAAGTGCTCCGGCTTGTGTTATATAAGAAAACAACTTAAATCAAAATGATCCTATCTGACTCATAAACATAAATACCCATTGCCTATCAAGACCATTTAATGTCACCTGTAACAGGGAACTGTGCAGAAATCCTGTTCAGAACTGGGATCCCTTCCTTCCAGGCAAGCACCAAACCCCTGGCTGTGCTCCTGCCACCGAGGAACGTCCCTCTGGAGCAACATCTTTAAACCCAAGTGGCATCTTTCTGCTGCAGATCTCCTGTGTGGAAGAGCAAAAAGTTCTTCTCTGATACATTTCAGACCCAAACATGAGATTAATCTCAGCTGAGTCTCCATGTGCAGGCACATTTCAGTGATTTGACCATATATGCCTTTTGTCAAATACGTTTGTCATAAGATGGTATTCTCCACAAACCTTCCAGAATAAACATGTTTTGTTTACAGAAATAGCTTTAGGTTTAAAGTAAAAAAAAAAAAAAAAAAAAATTTACCCTTATACTTTCTGTTTTCAATATATTTTTAACAAAGAACATTTTAAAATACTTGAATTTTCTATAAAAGCAGCATTTTCAAAAACAATAAGTGGCAAAGAGACCTTGTTAACTGTGCTTTGACATTATAATACTTAGGAAAAATTTAGAAATCCAAGCCATGAAAAAGTACTTTTTCTTAATTCACATCCCAGTTAATCTATAATTCTGTCCAAAACCAAATAAAACTCCTAAATTTATCTGTATAATGAAAAGAATAATAAGCATTATTAAAATATATAGATAACTTAAACAGGCATTTAAAGAAATGCAGAACAAGAGAATGGAATATGCCTGTAAAAATAGATCCTTCAGAATCAAGGTCAAATTTTCATCTGGGTCTATGTGGTCTAAAGCAATAAAATGTGTCATTTTCCACACCAAGGAAGAGGTGGGACCATCTGCTTCAGATTCCCAGGGAGCCACCTGGGGATGCAAACTCTGTGTCTGGGCCTTGATGCAAAGCTTCAACTCCTTTTTCCATATTTCAGCTGAGATGTCTGAAAGTCCCTTCAGATACATCCTCTACTTTCAACATAGGTGTAAAATCACAGAGAAAATTCTGTCTTTGCATCCCTTTATCACACTCAGTGATCCACCTGCCATTGTCAACATAAGGTGAAGGAAACGAATCAACTGTTTCAAGTTAAAATTGAATGTATTAATGTATTCTCTTGTTGTTTTTTTTTTTTTAACCCTTGGGTAATATGACGAGACATGAAAACACCACGTACTCTCAATTAATAAATTACACTTGACTGCAGTTTTCCATAACTGTAAGACATTGAAACTGTTCCTTAGGAACACCCGTTGCCATCCATCAGTCTGTGGCTAAGTCATGTATCATTACAGAAATGGATGTGCAGCACTGTCTCTGTTCAATAGGTGTCCAAGATTTCAGATGTTCCCTCATGTGCTGTGGACTTTATTATGATGGTAAAGCATTTATCAACAACGACCAAAATAAAAAAAATCACTTTCAAGTGGACTTCAAGGCTGGGTATTCACAAGCAAAAAAACAACTCATAAATCATCTTTGAAAATATTACCATTCTTCTGTGAAATAATTCCTTTTCTTGATGTATCCAGGGAACTTGTTGACTTGCTTTTGCAGAATTGCAAGAGAAATATTACACACTCCTTTGTCAAAGTGAGAGTTTTTATTGGAATGAGTTTCATGGGAGACACTTGAAGCCAGGGTGGTGATTTGTTGCTGACTAAAGATACTGGGACCATATAAAATATTCCTCAAAAAGACCATCCCATCCAGTGATGCCCTTATGCAAATCAGTAATGCAGCTTCCGTGAGGCAGACCTTTCAACTGGTAAAATCAAGACAGAAAATATTTGTATAAAGAGAAGGGGCTGGAGTGAACCAGTGGGAATGACTAAAGGGCTGCAAAAGAACCTGTATACTGGAAGTGAAGGAAAAAAATCACAATATTAAAAAAAAATTAGGAAAAAAAAAATCTGAATGCAGTAGAAATTCAGGAAAATAATTAATGGCTTAGAGAAGGCAGATGTGCGGTTCTGTTCTCATCTTAGACTGAAAAGAAACGGCAGCAGAGTGAAATAAAAATAACAGTTTGTTCTTTTCTTCTTATCTCAGATGCTCCTAGAAGTTAAGTCCATTCATTCCCTGGATCTGCTGTGGAGCTCTCGCTAAGTAACTCCTCAGGGACAGAAACTTACAGGATTAGACATGCAGTTGTAATTTGTAAAACAAATAGCTTCAGCTAATTAATGGTACTAATTCTCAATTGCTGCAGCCATAAAGCTCAGGAGACGATCTGGGTTGGTATTTTAATGCACTGGATTCACTCTGTTTGGCACTGTTGTGTTGCTGAAGAGACAGGGCTTGTTTTTATGTTAATGGAATTTCCTTACCAATAAATTTAGTACTGCAAGAATAAGGAATATTCCAACTTTTTTAACTGTGTTTTTCCGATTGCTGCTTTCTGCACTGCCATGCATGTCTGTCTTATTCTGAGTTCAGAAAGTTTGAGCCACATTTAGCCAAAACCTTGCACAAAATTAAATAACATCATGATGGGTTTAATTGTCTCTTATTTTCTCTAGTGAAGGGAGCAACCTGGTGAAACTTCTCAATATTGGTTAAAGCATCTCTTCCTCACCCCCACTTCATCTTGCTGGTTTCTCCCCTCTTTACCTGTCTCTCACTTGATTTTCCTGCAGGTTGACCACTGGAATTTTCTAGCTCTGTATGTTACTGCCATGGGCAATTCATGCGATGCAGTAAAAATAATTATTCTTGCAATTAAAAGGAGCCACTACATGCTCTAGTCAAATGGAAAGGTCTCACAGATGTCCTAGAGGAAAGGTGAGATCAGAGAATCCCAGAATCATGGAATGGTTTGGGTTGGAAGGGACCTTAAATACCATCTCATTTCAACCTCTGCCAAGGGCAGGGACACCTTCCCCCAGACCCTGCTACTCAGAGCTCCACCCAACCCGTCCTCGAACACTTCCAGGAATGGGGAGCCCACAGCATCTCTGGGCAAGGAAGTGGCAGGAAAATAGAATTCCTGACTCATTTTTCCAACTTTGTCCTGTATGTCAGAGTGCAAAGAGGTCCTGCCTGGCAGAACATGGAGTTGAATTCAGACACTACATTTCCTCATCCAAAATCAATGAGGATAATTAGGAGATGAAAGATCCACTGGAAATGGCTAATTTTCCGTGTCAGCAGGTAGATAAGGAATCAATGAGAGAGTCTTGTTCCTCTCATTTCAGTGAATTTGTTTCCATTAGAGGATGTAACATGTCTAATGCAAAGCATATTTGTTTGGGATCCTTGTGTCTGTCTCCTAGGCAAAAACACACAGGACAAAATATCTGGAACAGATAGGAATTCCTGGGTACAAATACCCACTTTTCCAATCATTCCAGACCGGGTTTCTGACCCAAGATTCACTACTCTGAGGCACATTCAGGTGCCTCAAAACACACTACAAACTGGGGAATGTCATTTATTCAGCAGAATCTCAATTCAGACTGGAGCTACAAAACACTCAGTCTGAACTCACAACTAGATACGTGGAAGAAAAATCACCCCAACTGTTCCAAAAACATGAATATTCATTAATCCTCTTCTCTGGAAAGCTGCAATGGAATGGGACACAGGGTGGCTAAACACAGGTTTTGGCTGAGCTTCAGAGGAAGTTTATCAGCAGCAGATCTGAGAGACTTAATGAGCCCAGTGAGCCCAGTGGATGGCACAGCTGGTGAGCTGCAGCAGTGACAGGGAGGGCAGGAGCAAAGGAGCTGGAGACCTGGGTATGGGATGAACAGAGATTCAGTAATTAAAAGTCAGGGTTGGGATAAATTGGGAGTGTGGCATAAACATGATGAACTGGGGCATTGCTACTTCTTCCCTGGTCAGCCTGGCTGGGGCCTGCAGAAGAATTTCCTACCATTGTCACTGGGTTGGCACTTCCTTTCTTCCTTCTCCCCCCCATCTCTATCCTCTCCCTTACCTGAAATGTTTACATAAGAAGATTAATGTATATTATTCCAAGCACTCTGCATTTCCAGTCATTAAATCAGGCCGCGAAACAAAGTTGCTCAACTGGATTTGAGTAGGTTTTGCTCCCTTTTGTGTCTGCAATTCCATTTGAAGTATGAACTTTGTTATCTAACAGTAAGTCTTATCTCCCTGCATCACTGCTCTAAGTGAGGTTCTCTTTCATTGATCATAAAAGACACAACTTATAGATATAGTATATAAATCATTTAAACAATGGAAGATGTTTTGTTTTCACAGTTAGCCTTTCCCTTTGCAAATAGGTTTCTTGGATATTTAGTCCCTCTTTTTCTTTTTTTTTTTTTCCCAAGGCAACACATAAACACCTAAATAAATGCATGTGTTTATTAAACTGTTACTAAAATCAGATTTTTTAAAAAGATCGATTTTGCAGTTTGCTCACAAGATTTTAGAAAGGTCACAGGAAACATAACTTATTATTATTAATTTATTTTTGTTCTGTATTATTGCTCATGCCAGAAGAACAGAGAGCTTAATTGCAATTGTCATCATTATGAGCTGCAAATTTAAGCATGCATATGCAGTGTATTCAAATTTACATAAATTGTTTATTAAAAGAAATGGAAAGTCTGAGTATCATGTCTCATTTTCTCAAAGTAAGCTCTGCCCTACTCTTCTTCAGCAAGGACTTTGCAAATAATTATGAACCACTACTTATAACAAGTCTGGGTTCACAATTCAACCTCCCTCGCTTAGCTGTGACTTAAAGGTGGAAGATATTTCCTGGTCAATAGCAGTAATTTTTTAGTGAAAAGAGGATGTGCTTGGCTATGGCCCTCTCTCTTTTGAGACTCATATTGACCTTTGTGCAGAACCTTCTTCCCTTCCCTTGCCTTCCCTTGCCTTCCCTTGCCTTCCCTTGCCTTCCCTTGCCTTCCCTTCCCTTGCCTTCCCTTCCCTTCCCTTCCCTTGCCTTCCCTTCCCTTGCCTTCCCTTCCCTTGCCTTCCCTTCCCTTCCCTTCCCTTCCCTTCCCTTCCCT
>WEKY01033587.1:57490-89048 GCA_013390045.1 Picathartes gymnocephalus
TTCTTCCCTTCCCTTCCCTTCCCTTCCCTTCCCTTCCCTTCTGAATTTTTTTACAATGAAGTTGTGAAACACTGGACCAGGTTGGCCAGAGAGGTGATGGAAGCCCCATCCATGGAAACATCCAAGGCCAGGTTGGACAGAGCTCTGAGGAACCTGATCCTGCTGAAGATGCTGGGAGGTTTGGACTAGAAGACCTTTAAAGGTTCCTTTCCCAAATTATTGTGTGATCCTATGATACATCTGACAGGTTTTTCTCATCATCCATGGTACCAGACACCTTCTTATGTCAACTGTAATCTGTTAAACCTTAAAGTAACCCATAAATCTCATGCATTTCAGCATGTTGATACCAGGACCCCCAACATTCATTTATCAAGGATGAATTCTTGCCTTTTCCATGAATCTTTTCATTAATCAGGAAAATTCTTGCTTGCTTCATTAATACCATTTGGTGTGATTTGGAAGGGGCCAAAAGAGAAGAAATAAAAAGTTTATGACTGGAAAATGACCTTCTTTTATCACAGACACACAGCATGGTTAGTGTTGGTCAATACAATTTTATCATGATCTAGAAGAGGAAATGATCAAGGGTGAAGAGATGACATTATTTAGTTAAATTGATCAGGGTTTTTTTTTCTTGGTTTTTGGTTTGGTTTGGTTTGGTTTGTTTATTTTGTTTTGGTCTTTTTGTTTTTTGTTTGGTTCTGTTTTCTATGCTGTTTGTTTTCCTGCTGAGACTTGATCTGGAATTGTATTTTAAATTCTCATGACCTTCTTAAAAAAAAACCCCTCATGCTAAATAAAATATGTGCTGACCAAACAACAGGCCTGTAAACAAATATAGGAAATGGGGCTGTTTTGTCATAATGGGTGGATGCATTACAGGAGCAGGAACTTTGTGTGTTTGTCAGGGGAAAAACTGACCTGAAGTACTGGCTACAAATACCTCTGCAGGGCATTCTTCCATATAAACACCAGCCCAAGGGTTCCTGTCCTTCCCAGTAAGGAACTGGGCAGCAGCTCAGGTTGATGCTGGGCTCAATTCAGCACTGGATCCACGTGTCCTTATATCCAGAACAGTAATTTCACATTCCAGAAATGGCAATGACTGTTGAAACAAATCTATTGACTTTTAATCAAGGCACAATCTGATGACAGTCTCACACAGTCGTGTTTTAATTTTTTCATTTTAATGTAATTCAAAATCCAATGAGTGATTTGTCTATTCTAAATGAAACACTTATTCAATACTTTTCATTTAAATTGGTCACGCAGTTTTTTGTTCTCTCCCTGCTGGATTTTGCCCTTTGATTGGGAGTATGAGCTGTGCTTTCTGCTTAAAAGTTGGTAAATTTTGACTGAGTGGGAGAGATTCTGCAGTTCTTATAAATATTATGAGTCCCAAAGTGGCTCTGACAAGGTGCTCTTAGCAGGGATCTAAGCTAATCTAAACTGAGCCTTTGACATTAACTCCAGTGGAGACTAATGGCTAGAAAAATAGTTTCTGTAAAATTAAATTTTAATGGGAAAATTCAGCAAATTAGATCAATCTGAGTGTTTCTATTCGAGGCAGACCAGTGGATAAGGGTCATTTAGATAGTTCTCATAGCCTTGACACAATACTGCAGCGTCGAGGTCTGAGGACCAGAAACTGGACACAAAACAACTCCAAAACTAACGAGACGCTGTCTTGTTTAGAACTTCAATATGGAAATGAGAAACTGAGTAGATTAAAAAGAATTAGAATTATCAGATTATTTCTTTATTAACAGCTTCAGTATTTAGTGCACTGCCTTGTTGGCCACAAAACCACACAGCTGTACATGTGGATGCAGAGCAGAGAGACAAAACCATTGAGTGAAGCCTGCTGGGTTTTGCTTCTCTGCTTACAGCAGCTCTCACCCTTCACAAACACAGACACATTTGTCTCCATCTCCCTCCCATCAGCTCAGGCTGTCAAAACTTAGTTTCAGGCTGTGGTGCTTGGCACTTTGTGTGCAAGCACACACATTCCACTGCCTCGTGCTCCCCTTCCTTTACCCCCTTCCACATTTATGTCAAGAACTCAAAAATCTGTTGCTGGAGTTGTCAGTCATTATCCTGAAAAAACCCCAGCTTGTTCCTATACTTGTAGTGAGTTGCTGGGTAGAAAGGACAAAAAGTTGTCACAGGAGCCCCTGCAGCAACAGCAACACCACCAGAAACCCTTTGGGCACTGTCTGAGCTCTGCAAAGAGTGCCCAAGGTGTGCTGAGCCCTGTGTCCCTGCAAAGGAGGCATCTGGAGACCTGGGAAACGCCTCTAAGTGTCTCAGACTGAGGAAAGACTCTCCTAAGAGAACGTTTGCTGCCCAAGAGGTCTGACAAAATGCAGTAGCAGGTCTGTGCAGGTTGTCAGATAGCATTTCTCTGGTTTTCTTGCCTTTTACAAGGAATATCCTTATTCTTACAGCACAGACATTCCCCCAGAAACCTCTTTGAGCTTCTGGGCTTCTTCCTGATAAGTGCAGCACAAAGGAGCAAAAAACAAAACAAAACAAACAAAAACTTCCCAAAAAAACCAAAAAGGAGATTGTCCCCAAAACTTGTTCAATGCGAAGAGACAGGCAGAGATGTTGGATGAGACAAGGCTGATGCTGCCACTCAGCCCAGCTCAGGAAACTGAGCAGCAGCAGAGCTGAAAACAGACCCGTGTTCAAAGCACTCCTTCACTGTCCCACCCTGGGCACACCAGGGCACCTCCTTCACCTCCAGCCAGCCCCATCCCCTGATATCTCAGCCCTCCTGGTGGCCTCAGCCCAACTCCTGACTCACCAGTTCTGCCCTGGGCAGCACTATTTGGCATTTTATCCGTGTGAGGGCAGTGGGGACTGTGCTGTTCTGCTGCATCTCAGCCACTGGTGTGAGCAGATGTCCCCTGGCATCAAGGGGCAGCTGTGCAGTGTGTTATGTTTGTGCCATGGGTAAATAAAGACTCCTCCCTGTGCAGTTTCTTTGGTTTTAGTGCTCGTTTTGAAAAAAATAAAAAAAGGGAAAAAATAATAAGGAGTAAAGGAGGACACTCTAAATACCTGAGAGATTTGCTGCATTTCCAGCATCAGCTCTGATATTCAGACAAGGTTTCCTAAAACAGCCCTTGGTCCATATCCACAGGCACAAATGAACATTTCTAAAAGAAACAACAGATTCGGTGACTGACAGAATTTGTTTCATTTATTTTGAGTTTAGTAAGCAGCAGTAACAAGAATGACACTGTGAAGTGAGTGGAGACTACTCGATTATCTAATTCCCTCCTGGCTGAATCAGAGAAGAGAAGAGAAGAGAAGAGAAAAGAGAAGAGAAGAGAAGAGAAGAGAAGAGAAGAGAAGAGAAGAGAAGAGAAGAGAAGAGAAGAGAAGAGAAGAGAAGAGAAGAGAAGAGAAGAGAAGAGAAGAGAAGAGAAGTAAAAAGAGAAAAGGAAAAACAGAAGAAAACCAATTCTTTCCCCAGCAGGTTTCATTTTTAATAATATTCTCCCAGGCTGTGATTACCATCAAACTTTGGATAGGACTCTTCCTGAATTATTCAGGGTAATTTGTACTGTAATCATATGCTTGTTAATATGGCTGCTTGCAACTTTAATTCAAAAGAGTTTTTCTCCTGTGCCCTGGAGCTGCTGCCATCAAGGTTAGAGATGGTCTCTGTTTAACAATCCGCTTCTTGGCGCTGTGCAGAAAACTGCAAGATGCTCTGGAAGCTGCTGTTCAGAAAAAGATCAATAAAACACCTAACAAGATATGGGTAAATGTCAAGAAGTTCCTTTCCCATGTTCAGGAAAGTTGGGGCATTTGTCTTATTGGATCACCAGCAATTTTAATTTTAATGGAAGGTCCTTGGTTTCTAATCAAAGAGAGGGGGTCCATCTTGGTTTAATATCTCCCACACAGGCAAGGACGAAGGCTTGGTCAGTCACTGGAAATGTGACTCCTCTCTTACACCCTCACAAATGATTCTACACCTTTCCCCCTCTGTAGAGTCAAGCAGGAGCTGACCCGAGGCTGCCCAAATCTGGATTCTGTCCTTGTCCTTGCTGCTTGTCCATCTTCAGGACAGGAACTGAGGTGAAACCCTTTCTAGCTCAGAAGACTGATTAAAAGTGTTCCATTATTTAAGCTGCCTTTACCAGTTACTTGCGAAATCCTTTCTCTCTCTCTGGCAGTAAATATGCATCCTCATCCTCACAAAATCCACAGGATATGTGAAGGAAACACCACAAAGATTTTTGGTCTTGAAAGAAAGGACAACCTTTTTTTTTTCCCTTCTGATCAGAGGCATGCATTATTATTTAATTCTATTCACTTGAAGAGTGATAAAATGCAGGCCCCTACAGCAACCTTTAGCCATTCACTTTACCCTACATTTTCTGCTGCTGTAATCCACCAGTAGTTGACACAGCCAAGCTTATAAAGCCCTGCATGATATTTTGCAAATCTAAATTGTTGAGCCACACAGGGAGCAAAGCTCCCATTGAAATGTCAGCACACTGAAATTAAAATTTAATGAGTAGCTTTCCAGCAGCAGCTTTCACATATCAGTTGTGCCTCACAGCAATAACAGAGAGTGGGGGGAAAAAAATATATTAAAAAATCTGTGTCTGTTTGAGATAAAGGTCAACAGGCAGGTGACTCTGAGTGATGCCTCCTAATCAGGTTTGGTTCCCAGGCACTGTGGTTATTATTGTTCCTCTCACCATTTTACTATTTTTGTTACAGAAGTAGTTAAAGATTCTACTTGAGTTTAGGGACCCATTTCTTCAGGGGTTGGTACTAATTCTTAAAAATATCCAGCTCTAATCCTAAGAATTTACAATCTAACAAGATTAAGAAGCAGAAACAGAGAAGGTGAAGTGACACCTACCAAACCACTGCACAATTCCAAGATAAGAATTGTGTAACTAATGGAATTTCTGGCTTGGTAGACAAAATGGGGAAAACCTACCCAAACCCTCCAAACCTCCATATTCTCTCAGTGCACACAAATCAAAATAAATAATTTTGGGTCCACTTTTTCATATTAAACTCACATATTTCTTGGTGAAACAAACTAACACAATGAAAAAAAATTTAAAAAGGGTTTGAAGAAAAACAAAACAGTCCATTATAGAGTTTAGGCTATTTTTTTTTGTTGCTTTTTTAAAAAAAATTTAGCTGGTCCTCACTTCAAAGAAGAATCATTTCATAAGGAAATGTTTTGAGTATTTTTCTGAAAAAAATGTTATTTTATTTTTCATTGAGTTTTTTCAAACACTCTTCCTTGTGTGACCCCCCCTAATTTCCACATTTCACAAACTACATATCTCTTACCCTGCCAAATACAGTTTTAATACCCTATGACATCTTTGGAACTCTGATGACCTCTGATGAAAATGGTCATAGAAAACACTTTGAAGGTTTGATGTATTTATTTCATACCTAAAGTCCCAACCAGAGCCTTGCCTTTGCAAATCTTTCACAACAAAAATAGCAAATAAAGAAATCTGCTGTTGTTTCAGCAGAGCAAAATCCTGTGATGTGTTTGAGTTTTATGTGATCATAAATGTACAAATAGATAAAGAGGGTTGAGCTGGCTCAGACTTATGGTCTCCAAATGCATCAGAAATATTGTAAGGTTCTATTCCACCTTTGGGGACACTCTGAGTTATCAAATTAACTGGTTTGTTGTCCCAACATCAACAGATACTCCTGGGTTATATTAAATATTGAAAGCTTTCTCAGGGTGCTTACACTGTTTTGAGGTGATTTATTAGCACGGGCAGAGTACAGAGGGCTGCTAAAATGTGTTTGTTTGTTTATTCATTTGTTTGTTTGTTTGTTTGCTGTCTTGTGGTGTATATTTCAGTATCTATAGAATGGTTTGGGTTGAAAGTGGCCTCAAAAATCACCTTGTTCCAAACCCCCTGCCATGGGCAGGGACCTTCCACCCCCCATCCAACCTGGCCTTGAACCCTTCCAGGGATGGGGCAGCCACAGCTTCTCGGGGCACCCTGTGCCAGGGCCTCCCCACCCTCACAGGGAATACAATTTCTTCCTGATAGCCAATCTAAATTTACCCTCTTTCAGTTTAAATGGTACATATTTTTTTTTCCCTCCCTGTATGTTTCTCATGCTGGAGATTACATGACCTGTTTTGTCCATGGCAGTACAAAAGACACAATAAATTACTGAATAAAGGAACCAGTTTTATGTCTTTTTGTGTATAATTTATACACAGGAGAGGGCCAAACCTCTAACTAGAGTAATAATGGACAAAGATATCTTTATTCTTATTGATAAAATGGTGGTGGGGGGCGGGGGGGAGGTGTGTGTTATTTCTATTTTCCTCGAATAAAGAAACAGGCAAACAAACAAAATTTAAAATATTCCCTAGCTCCTCCCTCAGTAAGACAAAAAAAACCCCAAACAAACAAAAATAAAACCAAACCAAAAGACACCTGTGACAGATCTGCAGATTCTTCCAGAAAAAAAAAAAAGGAAAGAAAAGACAAGAAGGTGCTGCATTGTTTTTGGCAGGAGAAGATCCTTTCTCCCTGTGCAGCAGTCACTGAGACACTGGAGGAGGCAGTGAGATTCTCTTTGCAATGCCTGGCACATAGGAGCTCCCACTTTTGCACACATCTTTTGAATTTCCCAGGTCTGTTTCCTGAGAGAGGAATAGCCAAGGCGTTAAAACCTGCAGAGGCAGCAGCCATGGAGCACTGACTGTCTCTAGGAATTTTAGGAGGCTTTAGTCCTCCCTTTAGTGCCTCATCAAATATCCAGAACAAATGCCAAATCAGCCTGGTGAGGATGAACCAGGGTTTAGGATGCTCCAGCTTCCTCCACAGTTGTACTGTGAGCCAGCCTTCCCTTTCTGGTCTTTACAACAGCAAAATCTCTGTGTTGCTTTAAATTTGTTTTTTGCCACCTGTCCCCAGGTACCTGGGTGGCACTCAGGGTAAGAAGCCCAAGAGATGAGATGGGGAAATTTATACTCTTTCTCTGCAAATTCCTTTTCTTCCGTGCCATGAGAAGTCAAAACAGATGTTTGGAAAATGTTCTGAATGCTACAGCATCCTGTAAAAAGGAAATCAGGAGGTAGGAAAAATCCAACGCTTCCATACAAGAAATGAGAGTTATAACTAAAGGAATGAGTTATACTGAAAGTGAGAAGCTGCTTCCCTGGAAGAGTTCAAGGCCAGGCTGGGTGGGATTTTGAGCAACTTGGTCTGGGGGAAGATTCCCTGCCCATGACAGGGGGATAAAATGAGGTGATGGGAATCCAAAACTTCTCTGGACAACCTGCTCCAGGGCCTCACCAGCCTCACAGTGAAGAATTTCCTTCTAATATTTAATCTAAATCTACCCTCCTTCAGCTTAAAAAAACCCCTCCAATTTTCCAAAAGTTTTATTTTTAATTTACTTTTTTCTTTTTCATTGAAATAACGTGACCAGAAATTAAATGAAAAGGTTTTCAGGAGTGGGTAACATAGAAAGACCTTCAAAATAAGGTCCAGAACCACACAGCTGTTCAGAAGGTAATATATATTTAGAAATCTGATTGCTATTAAGTCCCATTAATTTTAATGACTTATTCATTCAGATAGGAATTGTCAGCTTAAATGTGCTCTGCCTTTGAACTTTGGACCATGGGTCAGAAGTAGTCTTGTCTCATTTTAGGGAAGGATTGCCTGCTGCTACCCTGGCAGAGCAAAGTCACCCAGGTCCTTTTTTCCCCTCTCCAAATCATGATGTGTTACAGGGATCTTTCACTGAAGGGCAGGGAGGACAAATGCACACAGACAGCAACACATGTTTTATTCATGGCACTTCCCAACAGATAACCTCCACCATTTGGCATTTTATCTGCCTTTTAAGGCATTCCTACAGGCAGCAGGGTGAATTGCATTTCCCCCTGCTCAGCCCATCAGTTACCTCAAAAGTAAAAGGGGAGAAGGAGTACATGGGATTCATCAGCAGGAATTCTTGGCTCAGGTATCTCTCCTGGTGAGGCTTGTCTGTGTAGGAAGGTCATGAAGCACCATCTGTGATGGGAGAATCTGATGAGGCTGCAGTGTTAGATCTTGGTGTCTGTTCTTACACATTTACTCTGGTTTAATGCCTACTTGGCAGTTCATGGCTTTTACAGTTCAGTAATTTCTTCTCCTCTTTAGCAAACCACGAAATCATCTTGCCCTGTGCTGCCACATTATTCTTGTCAATCAGAGCTCTCTGAAGGCTGAAGGTTTCCTCTTGCTGCTTGAAACTGAGTCTGCATTTAGCATGGGAATTATAGAATGATTTTCCAATTTTAGTGCCAGCTAAAAAGTGAACTTAGGAATAGGGGTGTACTGGATACTGGAGCAAATGGTGCTGGAAGGACTTTGTAGCAGCCAAAGGTTGTGTCCCACAGGTTATTTATGTCCTGCCGAATTTATCAGATTTGCTTCTGAGCCTTGCCATCATAGTCTGTGAATGAAAGTACATTTTTTTGCAAAGATATTGATTCCAAGTGAAGTGGTACTTTGACAGAATGAGATGTTTGGGCATCCTGTCTTGTTAGGGCTGTTTCAGGTCAGGTTGCTGGAGGTCTGGAGGAACTACAAACCCTTAAATTCAAGGTCTCACTTGACTTTGTAAGATGAAGTGATTTCTACTCCATGAAAAAACTGGGGACTTGAACTTATTGCACCGAGCAGGATTTTTTTTTCCCCAGGTGCAGCAGTGAATGTTTTTCAGTGAAAAGAAGCAGGAAAAATTACATTGGAAAGTGAGACCACTGCCCTTTGCCAACAATGCCAACAATTTGCCCACACTCAGTGGCAGTTCAAATGCCACCGTTTGGAGAGGAAGATTCTCAAAAACCCTCTCTGAATTCTCTGCATCATTCCTATGCTGATCTCTGTGTCCTTTGCAACCATTGGATGCAAGCTACAACTTTTGTTGGAAAACCTGTCATTAGCAATTAGGCATAAACATGTCTGATTGATTTATCAATTTACCTGATATTCTCAGTTGATTCTTCTTTCTCTTGCTCAGCCAAAGAGGCAGCAGAAGAAAATTTTAAATCCCAGATGACTACTCAGTTATATCCTTGAGTCTTTTATTTTGTTTTGATCTGCATCAGAATCTCTGTGCGCATAAAAGCTCTGTAACTTTCAGATTTCAAGGTCAACCTCCACATATCCAAAGTGCTCAGCATTTCAGTCAGGCTTATTGATGGATAGCTTTTCTTTTGTTCTGCCACATGTACATCTATACTTACATCTGATACTCAGATAGGTGATCTTTTCTCCCACAAATAAATACACTGCCCTAGGCTCCCATTTGCAGTACTCTGCAGGGAGAAGGAAATCTTCCTGGGACGCTGAACAGACAGTGCTGCATAATGTTATTTGAAATTGAGACACACTTGAACCTTGCTCTAAAGTACATCATAATATTTGCTTTTTGGCTATGCATTTTTTTCTGCCACGTCACAGTTTATTTCTTGAGGGCAGCTGAGCCACACACAAGGTCTCATTCTCTCCCCTCTGCCTGGGATGGGGTAATGAAGAAAATGGGAAGGTAAAAGTGAGAAAACTTGTGGGTTGAGCTAAAGGCAGTTTAATAGGGAAAGGAAAAGCAGTGCCCACAAGCAAAGGGAAACATGGAATTCATCCCCCACTTCCCAAGGGCAGGCAGGTGTTCAGCCACCCCCAGGGAAGCAGAGCCCATCATGTGTGACAGTGACTTGGTGAGACAAATCCATCACTGAGATCACCCCTCCCTTCCTTCCTCTTCCCCCAGCTTTATATCCTGAGCATGTCATGGTTTGTCATCCCTTTGGTCAGTTGGGGTCAGCTGTCCTGGATGTGCCCCGTCAGATTTTTTTGTGCCCCTCCAGTGAGAGGCAGAAGAGGCTTTGATGTTGTAAAACCACCAACAGAGCTTTCACCACAAATCCAGATTACAGCCCCATACAAGCTCTTAAGAAGAAATTTAACTATATCCCAGCTAAATCCAATGTATTCCATCATCATGCTTGATTAATGTGCAGATTTGTCCAATAATTACTTCCTGATAAACACATCAGAGGAGCCTCTTTGCCTGCATAAAACATTTATGGTAAGAGCAGATTGATTTCCGAGGAAAACCAGATTACATTTTAAGAATTGGGTGTAATTAGGGCAGCCAAATACTAATCTGATTGGAGCAGAAAGGGTATTTGGAGACTGCAATGTGTGACAAGCAAGAGTTTGAGTACTTGGAGATAGTTTTGTGCATGTCATAAACTCGCCACACAAAGCAGGCCAAGAGATTGCAGAGACAAAGGGGGAGAAAAGAGTGAAGCATCGACACTTCCAGTGACAATAATTGATGTGGTTCTTTTCCAATTCATGGCACTTGAACTCCTGAAGGTTGAGCCTTTTTCCTATGGAAGAAAGGCACAAGATTAGAAAGACGACAGCAGTGGTGGCAAATTAAAACCAGAAGACTGAAGGGTCAGAGGACAGGTTCTGTGCAAATAATCCAAGCCAAGGAAATGTCAGATGTAATTTAGGTGGATTTTATTGCTTTTTCCAGCACAATTCCTATCGCTGAGGTTTGTTTCCAGATGCTTTGGGCTTCTCTCTCCTCTCTCTGCTTTGGGTGTTACTTTTCAAAGATTCAGAAAGAACCATTTCTCTCCACATGCTCACACGCATTTCTTACCAGAGGTACAGTGACAATGACAAACCACTACTCTGTGCTGAGCAATTAGCTAAAGCAGTTTGAGAGGCTGCTCAGTGGGACAATCTTGCCCAGGAATTCCTCCTGACTTGGCTTCTCTGCTGCTAAAGGACACAGAGTCCCTTTGTGAGGGCTGAGCCTGGTGTGACTGCACTGTCAGCTCCTGGTAAATTCATATATATTTAAGTGCATTAAACCTCTGCTGAATTAGTTCTGGGAGGGCTGCTCCGTTAGAGGAGCGCTGCTGCCCTTGAGAAGCAAATCACGCGGCAGCTCCGCGGAGCGCTGAGGTTGCGTGCGGCAGAGGCAGCACCGCCCTCCCCAGACAGCGAGGAGGAGACTCCATCCTCAGACACAAACTGCTGACATTCCCTGTCCCAGGCAATATCATGAAGCCTCAACCTTGCAAAGCTTCTTCCCTTGTGATCAGAAATATATCCAATTCGACCCAGCTACACACTCCCTTCTGGAAAAAGTACTCCTGAGCTAAGCATTTCTCTTTCCCTCCATTCTAGGTGGAAGTGAGCCACAGAGGATAATGTTGGCAAGGTGTTTCACTGCCCGGGAGCACTTGAATGGCCCTGGAGATGCATTCAAAGCTCCAGGTTTGTTTAAACCATCAAGGCTGATACGTGGATTGCCAGGACACAGATGGCTTGAGGTGAGCTGAGAGAGTGGGGGGCTGCTCAGCCTGGAGAAGGGAAGGCTCCAGGGAGAGCTCAGAGCCCCTTCCAGTGCCTAAAGGGGCTCCAAGAGAGCTGGGGAGGGACTTTGGACAAGGGATGGAGGGACAGGATGAGGGGAATGACTTCAAACTGAAAGAGAGTAGGTTTAGATTAAATATTAGGAAAAAATCTTCCCTGTGAGGGTGGTGAAGGCCTGGCATAGAGAAGCTGTGGCTGCCCCTGGGTCCCTGGAAGTGTCCAAGGCCAGGTTGGATGGAGCTTGGAGCAGCCTGGGATAGTGGAAGGTGTCCCTGCCCATGGCAGGGGGGTGGAACTGAATACACTTTACAGTCCTTTCCTGCCCAAACCCTCCTGTGATTCTGTGATGCCATGGCACGGTTCTTAATTCCTGGCTTGGTACTCCTCAAGAGTGATGCTGGATAGGTATTTTCAGGATTTTCCATGTTTATTTCTGTGGTTCATGAGGCACAAAAGTTCTCCTGAAGTGTCCACAGACAGGCTGGAGCTGCAGCTGGCAGAGAAGTGGCAGCAGGGAGACACTACCATGCAGGACTTAGTAGGGCAAATGGGTTGCACTGGGGCTATTGAGGGGAACATGACAATCATAAAGTTTTATTTTACATCTGTATCCTATCACGGCAAAAGTATGAGTTGTGCAGCATGAAAAATTAACAGCTGGTTGAGATTTCTTTAAGTATGAGGGCAGTGGTTTGCCAGCTGTTTCCAACATCTGCACATTCTTTAACAGCTGGCAATTCAAAGCCTTTTTCTAAAACTTAGTATTTCCAAAAATAAATGGTAGAATTAGTATTCTTTTTCCTTTTTTTTTTTTCCTGTAAAAATGCTAATTTTGGGCTCTATTCAGGACAGCCCGTAAGTGCATATGAATATTCTCTTGGTAACTCCTTGCAAAATTCATCCTCATGCCCATAAAAGACCCACAGAGGAGCAACTGGGGGTAGGTGACCCCAAAGAAGACCCTGCTCTGGCTGATCCCAGGTTTCTCACAGGAAAATCTCCCCACAAACAGAGGCCTGGGTGTGGGGGCACCCCCTCAGTGGGTCGGGGGGCAGGGTCCACTCACACACTAAGAGGGGTCACTTCCTTGGGGAATAGGAATTGTCATGGGATGCAGAAAAAGTGTATTTTGTGATTCCAAAAGGATTATTATTGGAAGTGGAAGGGAGAAAGCAGTAGCAGGGAAAGGAATAGGTCTAGGTGATTTGAGAAGGAACAAGAATTGTCAAAGAGCGAGATCAGGGTTAGAGAGAACCAACACTGTGTCTGAGTTACCGCACAATTCACACCCTGGGTGTGTTTTTGTTGTGTGCTCAGGATTCTGTAACACCAAGAATTTTGACACTGTGGCCTCAAGGGCTCATCTCTCCAGGAACCAGAAACTGGGAAAGCCATGACCCAGGGCAGCTGGATACACAGTCTACATATGCATATATAATTCTTATTTATATATATGTGCATATACATTTGCCTAATTAACTAATGAATAAATAAATAAATAAATAAATAAATAAATATGCCTCCTACGGACAGACCCTAATCCTGAGCTGCCAAACAAGGGCAGCAGGACAAGGCTGTGAGTGAGGATGTGTCCCTGCCTGGATCAGTGTGGCCACCACGGATATACGGATTTCTGAGCTGTGTATGTGCCTGCTGGTAATATCTGCTCTGTTCCACCACTGGCTGGGCATCTCCTGGGCTACTGGATTTGCCAACTTTCTAAAAAGTACTTAGGAGGATCCCAAATTTCTCTGTAAAAGATTACATAGACCATACTAACGATGTCTCAAATTACTCAGTGGATTTTCCTTCCCTTATATCTTCAGTTAATTATTATCTGTCTTAAAAGAGAAAGCCCAAACTGACTCAGTATTTAAGATAAGTTTCAATAGTGCTTAAAAACAGCAAATAATTTTCAGGTTTTGGTTCTTTTCACACATACCAGTAAAATGCTTGCTGCTTTTTTTTTCTTTTTTTTTTTTTGGGGGTCAGAATGAGATATATTTTTCTTCTATTTGGCCAGAGATCTACTATAATCCTTAGATCCTTTGCAGAACAACTCCCACTTTTCCAAGTGTTCCCCAGCTTGCATTTTTGCAAGTAGTTTTACCAAAATTGATGGTATGTGCCTACCTAGAAAAATATGTAGCCACAATTTTCACATTATTTCTCACATTTGCCAAGACTTACTGCTGTGTCCTGTGAAATATTAACAATCCCCAAAAACTTGGCTTTAATAAACCTCATCCCAGTTCCACCACTGAAGGTGTAAACTGAGCTCTACCCAGCCGAGCTCTCTCAAAAGCCTTATTTGATATAACCCTTCTCTCACCAGCACAATTTTGTTATGTACTCTGGACAGAAGTTATTGTCAGGTTTGCCCTCCCTTAGAGTAATTTTGTTTAGTTAATTTTTATCTTACTGATGGGATTGTCATGTCCTACAGTGACAGATCTTCACTGCAGACAAGGATTGAAGGTTTTCCGCCTTCACAATGCTCCACCGTGTTTATAATCTTGCCATACAAGGAAACCACTTTGGGTTTTTCTTGACAAATCCATCCCCTTGTCATCCTGTTTGTTTAGATGTTGTCTGTTCAATGTTGTTCACTTTTGCTAGGGACTGAATATTTATGCTATTTTATTTTTTTTTCTTTTCCATTATAAAAACAGCTTCTGTGGGTTTTTTTTTTCTTTTCCAATCTCCTTTTCTTCCACAAGGTCTTGAAAATCTGAGATAGCATTAGGCAATTAAATAAATTATCCAGGATGAAGTTAATTGGAAGAAGGTATATTTTAGTTGATGACTATTTAATGTTCTTTTCCTATTATAATCTGTGAGTTTGGTTTGTCATATTGTCATTTATTGGACGGGTTATTTCTCATTAAAATTTTTATGAACCCTGATAACACATGAGAAGTCTCACTCTAACTTTTCTAACAATTTTTCCATGCCACAGAGGGATTTGAGCCCACTGAGCTCTTCCCTTCTTACTGATGATGCACTCTCATGGGGTTTCCTTTTTCCCCAGGGTGTTCTTTGGGAAATCAGCCCAGTTTATCATTGACCTCTCACATTTTACTCTCTATATATTCACATCACAAGGAGTCAGATTGCCAGAGTGGTGTCAATACTTTTCTGTAATAGTTTTATTTCATTAATTTCTTCTCAAAATTAGATTGTGTCTTTACTGTTCTTTCTGCTGTGCTTAGTAATGTATCCATAAGCTCATCTGGGCCTCCCTCAGTGGCATCATATCCCTTATAATTATTAAGTCATTCATCCAGGAGGGGGAGAAGGAGAATTATTTGTGGCAACCTTTTACTGGCACTTTCTATTCCTATACTAGAAATCGAATACAAAGATGCACAGACCAAAAATATTTTGTTGGTGGTGATACTTTGCCTGAAATATGGTCAGAGCTTCTTGCAAGGTGGGACAAATTTAATACCAGAGTATTAAATTTGCTCATCAATACTGTTGTCCTCATGGACCATACAAGAGCTCTGAGCCCATGGCCAGGGAGGAACATGCAAATATCTCTTTTATCTGTATTTGTGCTGGAATTAATTAAATTTATGGAGTGGTCTGGGAGAAAGTCTCTTTGGGGCTGAGCTGATGGGAAGATGGGATGTGATTCATCTAATCATGTCCTTGAAGAATAAATTTCTCCTAGGAGTGAATTCATTACCAAGCATCATCACCAGAATAGAGATGTTTTATTATTTGAGAGACCTGATGGTCAAAACTCCAATCTTGAATCATGACATAACCCGCCAAGTACTGCCTGTCTTCAGCTCCAGTTAGAGGGAAGGAAAACTGGTGCCTGGGGGCTTAGAGTTAGGAAAGATCTTCCCAGGAAAGCACAATATTGGGAATGCTCTTCCTTTTGTATTTATAATTTCTACAACAAAGAGAACTGTAAAATCCTAGGTCATGGCCAGAGATTTGAAGTGTTATAACAAGAAAATCAAAACAGGGAAGCCAACTTATGATATATCTCAGGCTTGAAAAGATACAAATAACAATGAAATTTAAAAGTGTGAAGAACATAAATCCAGGTTGTTTGATGATAAATAATGGTCCAATGTGGATGCCTAGAGGATGGCAAGTATACCATGATATTTCCTCAAATACCTCTCCCAAACTCCAGCAATTTGCAGCTTGTGGAATCCCTGAGCCAGAGGTCATTTTTCTATGTTTATTAGCCCTTGGTAAGTTATGATTCTATGAATAATTTGAGATATTATTATTGCTCTGCATTTCTGCAGAACAGCAATATAATTTATTAATAAGAAATATTTATTGGTTTTGACTCGTCAACAGAGATTCTGTAAAACTACACTAATTACTATGTATTATGAAAAATAATGTCCATGTAATCATTTCCATAACATTTTGTTTCTTAGCAGGATTTGGACAAAGTCCCTCTTCTATAGAGAGTGTTGTTCAGAAAGAGAGAGGGATTTGTCTCCAACCAGTCTTTTAGGTTTTTTCCTGTGCTACTCAGCACAGTAACATCCAATTCAGATTTTGTGATACTCTCGTGCTAATAAGTCATGGCCCACATCCCCTTCCCTCCGTCAGAGACTCTTGCAAAGACCAAGCACAAAAGTAGATCCAAAAGCCATCTTTATTTTTCCCCTCCCTGTAATCATTTGACAAAAGAGGACATTTCATATTGATTCAAAATTGTCCTTAGAAACTCTATTTTGTCTGAGGAGAATCTGATGCATTTTCACACAAAATTGATTCTCTCCCTAAGAAAAATGAAAACTCAATCATTGTTCATGCAAAAAGAGTTGACTATTTTCAGCTCTTCCATAAATGCTTCAGCTTCTCTGGGAAGGGAAAGTATTTTCATATTTTTAATTTACTTTTTTTGGCATTGCACAGAGTTTGAAGAACCTTAACCTTCATGTCCTTCCCCAGGATACGTTACAAGGCTGGAAGGGATGAGTGACCCCCAAACAGTCAACAAATAACACAGGTTAGGTGTGAATAGTGTGTGCAATGAGCACAGCAAAAGGATTAATTTGATTTTAGCAGAACTACCCACCATAAAATAGTTCTGAGAGGCCAAGGAAAGCTCTCCTGAATCCCACTAGCAATTATGAATGTAGAAAATCCCTGGAAGTGTTCCAGGCCAGATTGGATGGGGCTCTCAGCAGCCTGGTCCAGTGGGAGGTGCCCCTGCCTATGGCAGGGGTTGGAACCAGATCATCTATAAGGTCCCTTCCAATCCAAACCATTCTATAGTTCTATGGTTTTATGCAAATTCCATGGCTGATTTATTTCCTATAATATCACAAAATTCCAGCTCATCCTGCCATATTTACCTTCCTGGCAAAGGATTTTTTAATTTCACACTAACTATTTTATAGGCAGAAGGACAGGGTTTTAGTCTGCTTTACTCCAGTTCTGATCTCTGGATGTTCTCTAGTTTAAAACTATTTCACAGCCACTGCACTCCAGTAGCTGATCCCAAAGGAATGTATTCCTGATGCATTTTTGAACAGCTGATGGACCTCACAGCAAGTCAGTGAGAGCACGGCTTTAAAAGTCTCACAGACTTTGTTTCTTCTGCTTAATTTTTCCCCTTTCTCTCAGCTCATATTAAAATGAGCTGTTATTTTCAACAGTGCGCAGACAAGAAAGAGTAAAAAAGGACTGGAAGCAGAAAGCTAAGGCAGATCAGAAAGGGAAGGAATTAAATAGGACTCGGTGACAGGCAGTAAATGAACATCAGACAGGAGTCATCCAAGAGGGAGAATTCATTTTGGAGTTTGCACCTTGTCTCCTTAGATGAGGGGTTGTCATTCCTCCTTCACAGAAAAGGTTGAAGACGCCCACTACACAAAATGCTTTTAAGCCCTAAAATCAGTGTGAGCAGAACTGGAAGATTGTGTGTGTGTACTTCCACCATCCCATCAGCTTAGCACCGCTCATTTTTTTGGGAATGCCCTCTCTCCCATGTGGTGCTTCTGCTTCATTCTGACTTTGCCAGGCTGGGAAGGCAAAACCACTGCATGGTAGTATGAGGAGTGAGGAAAAAGTGTGAGGAAGAACTCTGAACATCAAAGCCAGAGGAGGAGGAACAGGTTTAACCCATCTTAGCCACGGGCAGCTGCCAGTCCTGCATCTCACTGTTCTCTCACTCCCACTCAGCAGGTGAGGGGGAAAACAAGATGGGAAAAGGTTGAGATAGAGGCTGATGCCTGTGTCTGACACAGGGGAAACCCAATTTCTTCTCCCTGGCTACCTGCAGCCCTCACTGCCAACACCTGGGCACAGCCAGCCAGTGCGAGTCACCAAAACATGGAATTCATAGGTCTTGCAATGCAAGAAGCCAAAGTGGTCCCTGAGTGACATTTCACTGGGAGAGCACTGGGCTAGGAAAGGCCAGAACCTGAATTTCCCCTACAACTCCCTACAATTGAATTGTTCCTAGTGTCTGCCCAGAATTAGCTTCATTAGCTCTCAAGGCAAGCCAAAGTGAAAAGGAAGGTCTAATTAAGCACAGTGTGTTAAACACTCGTCTACAGCATCATCTATCCCCAGAATACTGAAAGCAGAAGAGATTCTAGTCTGGATATGCTTTATATGGATTTGTATTGCAAATTTCACTTTGTATTTCTAAAACCTTTTTCACCACATTTGTTCTGTGGGAATGAGCCATGACTGAGAGAGTTCAGCCACTACAGCCTTTGTATGCAAGCAGACTCTAAACTACTCACCACTAAACCAGCAAACAGAAACCGCACCATGCTGCTGTGATGCAGCGGTGTTTATTGGTTCATTGTATTTTGGTTTGTTCCATGTATCCCTGTTTGGACCCTGTATGCTCTCCCTGTCAATTATCTGTCCCCTCCCCTGGTTGAGTGAGAGAATCCCTTTCTCTCCCCTGTCATTCTCCTTTCACCCCTGCCCCAAGTTCTAGAAAGGTCTCTGTCATTCCATTATGCATTGGCCTTTACAGGTGTAACCCCCCTCCCCTGTTCTCCCGTTTGCTGTGTAACCTGTCCCTCACCCCGGGACCACACCCTTGGGCTTTCCCAATTGGTCATGTTTGTGCCTCCACCCCTGGGGTCCTGAGGGTATGAAACCCCCCTGTCACCTGTGTTTTGGGGTCTCTCGGGACAGAGCATAGGAGGCTCGATCCTTCTATATGGAACTCCTGCTGGCCTGACTCAGTCAGTCTCTCCCCATCAGCTGAATAAATCTTAGTTGGTATGCAGAGCTGCTGAGTCCTCCCTGCTTGGCTTCTCCTTGCGGTGGTCACCTGCTCTTCACGCTGCTCTCGGCTCTGCTCGCTGTGACTGCGATAGGGCTCTGGGGATCAGAGAAGGTCCCCAGAGAGATTGCCTTCGACCGGCGCAGTCACAGCACCCCGGGCAGCAGAGCAATTAGCGAAACTGCTGTGTCACAACTAGGAAATGTCAAGAAAAAGGATGTGAAAAAACACCTGATTTCTGTACCACAGCAAGTATGGGAGAGCCAACCTGTTAAAGAACAGAGGCTGAGCTCAGTCCTGTACATCACCACTGTAAAATCTGTCTGAAGAATTAGCCTGGATTTACATTGCACAGGCTTGTCCAGGTATTAGGAGGTAGATTCCCCAACCAACAGAGTTTTGTGGGGGCAGCATGTTCCAAACTAAAAAAGCCTTACCTGTAGTGGTGTCACAGTGAGATTACCAGAGCAGGGTAGATTTACTCCCCTGGTGCAAAGCACAGTTGGTTTGCACAGCTGCATCCTGCTCTCAGAGCTCTTTGTGAGTCCATCACACTCTTAAATATTCCCTTAAGTGCTGACATTATCATAGATACGTACTTTGGGAGAAGGGAGAATTCACTCTTGCTTGGAGGTGCAATTTGGCCTGACCTCCTTTCCTTCCCCCTGAGGCAATTCACACCCTCTCCACTCCCTGCACTTCAGGAGAGCACCCAGCTAATGATTCATTGAGAGCCAAGGCCTTTAAACTCCATTGATTTCTTGTGTCTGGCTCTTGATTGCATCTGGTAAATTCATTTCTGTTTGATGGTATTAAGTATTTTGAATAATTAATATGGTAATTTATCCCAGGCTGAGGAGTAAATGTTACCTTCTGCTGGGAGGAGTGGTGGAAGGGGAATACTCTTTAGGGCACTTTTCCCAATCCCTCTAATGTCAACATGGTACTTAATGTAAGTGCCTGTCTGACAGCTATTGCTGCTCTGAGACTCCCGGGCAAGCTCGACTGGGAGAACAAGCACTCCATGCACAAGCATCCATTCTTGCAGTTTGCGTTTAATTGTTTGAAAAACAGTCAAAATGCCTATGTGACATCAAACGGGGAAAAAATAATCTCTGCTCTATCGTGGTCTTCTCAAACCAATGGAAGCTTTTGTTGTGAAGTCTTCAGGAGTCAACCTGAACTCCAGGATCCAAACTATGCTACGAACACTCTTTTACAGAACACTCTTGGAAACTTAATTCATTTTGGATTTAGCAGACCTAGCAATGACTTCTGGACCTTCCTGTCCAACCAACAGTAAAGCAATCCCTTCCTTAACAGAAATCAGCGTTGGGACATAATTGAATTTTCTCATTATTTCCATTATAATGCATCTAATAATCAGAACCATTAGTTACTTATGGTTTCCTTTCTATCCCATTAACTTCTTTTCTACACTGATGTTTATATCCTTCAGGTACTCATATCACAATTCCCAGACCCTGAAGTCATCAGTAAACCAACAGCTACCCAAACCAATCAAATGCTTTAAGTCAAAATAACTTTTCTTTTGATTTGCCTCTGATGTGAAGATTCTTTTTCCTTGTGAGGTCATGCAGTACTAAGCATTCATACACTGGAAAACAAATCATAAACTCAAACTGCTAAGTCATTTTTCATTAGAAAGATGTTTCAGAATCAGGATTCCCCCTAAACAGACTGAAATAGCCAGTGATGGTTATGTACCAGACAAAACTTAACTCCCCTAAATGTTTTCTGTTGTTTCATGACTTCCTTTTGAGGGTTTGTTTTCTGCCAGAGAGTTTCTTGATTTTTTCCTTTTTTGTTTGTTTGTTTGTTTAAGCTGACTTTCTCTTCTCACATATTTTTACTGGCACTTTAGTCTATTTCTCATCTGTTTTCTTCAGGACTGTGTGCAGTTTTTGTGGGCAGATATAAGAAATGAAGAGGCAATTTATTTTTGCAAAACTATAGAGATGAAGGTAATTTAATTCTCTCTAGCCATCTAGAGAGGGTTTGAGCCATATCATTTCTTAGATGAGAGAGCAGTACTTTATGACAGAGCTTTCCTGGCTGACAGTGTCTGGAGAGGAGTTTCAGCCCCATGGCTTGGTTTCAGGAGAGCAAAATCCAGAATAGAATCTCTGGGTAAATGGTGGGGCTCCAAACCAATGCAGTTGTGGATTAGATGTTACAGCTCTAATTTGTGTTTCTTTTGTCCTTGTTGGACTGTTAAAACCTTGATATCTTCCTGCTCATGCAAACTCCATTCTGCCACTACCCCTCCCATCTCCAGGAGCAGAGATTCAATCAGTGACGAAAATCTGCAGCCCATTTGGGCACTTATGAGGCAGTCTGTGCTTCCACACATCTTCCAGGCCTGTTTCTCCACCACAGGGTGCCCATTTCTTTCCTGGAATGCCCATTTTTAGCTTCAGAGATGGATTCCATTGTATAAACAGTTGATCTGTGAGAACATAGTCATTTATTAGCTAAAATGTCCTGGGGCTCCTATTAGAAGAGGAAAAAATCTGAAAAACATCTATTTGGCTGTTTGCCCACAATTCAAAGTGTTTAATATCTAGTGCTATCTTAAATAATTCATTACTGCTCAATATGCCTAATACCTCTGTTGAGGGCGTCGATAAATGAGGTTAAACGGGATTCCTGCTGATTCCTTCTGCTGTTGGTTTAAATTTTGATAAATATATGTTTTACCAGACTTGATAGTAACATCAGGGAACAAATGCATTTCAGTCAGGGAAATGAGTCGGAGGCATTTTCCTCTCTCTGTGACAGCAAAGATAGCATTTCCTCTTTAACCTTACAAGTTACAACTAGTGAATTTGTATGAGGAACTGGTTCTGAAGGACCAAGCTGTGAGGATCAGCTCAATAGATTCAAAATTCAGATTAAAAGAGACTTTCAGTGGTATATGAATCTGTGTGTATGTATTTGTCTGTGTGCTGCTAAGCAGCTAAATCAAATAAACAAATTATAAGAAAAAATTAGATAAAAGAAATTTCAAATATATCTGCCTAGCCTCAATTTAAGACCATGTGCCCAACTGGTAGCTTAGGATATGTGTAAATGAATATCCAGACATTAACCATGAATCTTGCAAAAATTTCAGCCTGTCATTTGTAGCTGTTCAGGAGTGTAATAACTTTGCAGATGATGACAGTGTGAAATGTTTCCTCTCTCTTAACCTATGTCCCTCCTTGGTGTTCCTAGAGCTTTCCTAATAGGCAACATGATTCCTGCACAGGAAATTTATTAGCCAGGCATATTGTTCCTGACTTGCCACCTTTTGCTTGTAATTAAATCCAACTGTTGAAGGAAAGACAACAAATCCTTGGCAAGGTTCACTAGGAAGACTGAGAAGCACAACATATGGGATAATAAAGAATAACAGATAGTGGAAAAGACCTTTGATCTGAGGTTTTCTGATCCAATTTCATACTGAAAGCTAAATTACAGTCTGCCCACCTCCTCCTATAGCTTCTTCACTAGGAAACTCAGGGTTTAAACTGGGGTGCATCTCTCACACGTGAAACCACCACTGCCTCCAATGCCAAATCTTCCTGGAGTGAAACTTGGGCCACTGCATCCTCCATCCAGAGGCTTTACCTGAAGCCAGGGAGGAGATTTCTAGGAACAGGATGACACTCAAAGATTTTTCCCTTTTTATATATTTTTTCATATATTGGTATCTTTGTAGACTGTTAATACATAGATATAACTTCTAGTACTTTTCCTGTCCTCTCCCATAGTTTACCAAACCCTTTCTAATACAGTCTTGAAGTTCTGTTTAGTCTTGGTTTTAGTCTAGCAAGGACATTTTGTTTTGCACCACGCATTGTAGACACAATAAAGTGTAGGGCTAAAAGCTGGGGGTGGAAGGGGAACTCCAGTGGGGTAGAACCCAGGGAGGAAATTACTTAACCAACTGCTCTTTTAATTGGAAAATATTTTATAGCTATACTAATCAACTAACCTTATAAAAATTACAGAAATATTGTATCATATGTGCATATCGCCATACTGTGCACATTGGAAGCTTTCAATTTAAGACTTTCTTTTATATTATCATTTTAACACTGTTGGAAAGGTTTTGTGTTTTATTCCAGGCATCAAGGGCACTGGAGCAGTAGTTCCATCCAGTACCAGAAACCATGTCTGGGCAGACTCCCTCAATCCCACACTACCTTAAATGCAATTCAAAGCCCACCCTGGCCCTTACAGCCAAAGTCATCATTAACCAGTCCTGAGAGCTGTGCTTCTGCTCAGCAGTTCTGGATGTCCTTCCCAGTAACACCCAGGTAAGAGTCCTGATACTACCTGAGGGGGAATTATCTCAAGATAAAAAGGGTGGGCGTTCCTTAATCAGAAAATTTTCAAGCAAGGAACAGCTTTGGAACACTGGACTCCATAAGTAACTCTATAAATGATTTAACATTATGTGCCAGAAGGAAATGATTACTGTGTTACCTGCTGAAGTTCTTCTCGGCTGGTCTTGTTCACCATGCTCTGTTTTATGAGATGTGGAACACAAATTATGGGAGTTACCCCTTTGTCACAAGAAAGAAAAATCCAAGTTGCATTGTAAATCTCCATAAAACAGGACTTAAAGGTACCTAAACAACTCTGAAACATGAATGAGAAACCACACAGAAGATCTACGGTTTGTTGTCTTCTTTGTGGCACTGAATATTGTTCTATTCAAAATTGTAGTATTGCTTTTATTGCTTCTCTTATTGGAAAGTCTAGTGGAGAGACTGTAAGCTACAGAATTTTGACAATTAGGAATCTTGTTATAGGTTGTCTGAGAAAGAAAAGTGAAATTGCACTGTGAAATCACTTCTTTCACAGACAAGCTGTCATAGTTTCACTGCGTAGTTCCATCATACTTTAAGTTCATAACTGAATTATAAATACTTAAACATGTGCCATTAGCGCAATTTAGGGGATATGTCCATACATATTTAAAAGATTGCAATGCATACAAGAAAGCTCTGCATAATAGAAACATGGGAAAAAAAAATATTTCCTGTGAGTGTAGTGAGGCCCTGGCACAGGTTGCCCAGAGAAGCTGTGGCTGCCCCATCCCTGGAAGTGTCCAAGGCCAGGTTGGATGGGGCTTGGAGCAACCCAGGATGGTGGAAGGTGTCCCTGCCAAGGCAGGGGCTTGGAATGAGATGATCTTTAAGGTCCCTTCCAACCCAAATCATTCTGTGACTTTGTGATATAATGTTCATAAATTATGGAGATTCTAGTATTTCTTTATTTATTATTCTTATAAATATGTAAAGAGTCTCCATGTTTCTTGTCCATAATCTGTGAGTGGTTTGTTGAGTTTTGGTAATTCTATAGTAAGACAAGAATGGTGATGAGACAGCTGGAGCATAAGAAAAACAGTTTGGGAAAGTTTCTTATGGTCATTTTCAAAGTGGAACAACTTTTGAGAAGATAACCAGAAAACTTGGGAGATACCATCTGTCACCACGTGAAAAAAAAATTTGGCAAACATAAATTCTATTCTTCTAAAGTGTTTATATTCTGAACAGAGAAGTCAAAAAGGGAAACATGCTGTGACTGTACAACACCTCATAAAATTCTTGAATTATTTATGGAATATGTCATCCCAGTTCTAGAGTAAAACAGGGAAACCACTGCTAGGTCTCTGAGACCGAAATGAATTCTACATCCAAGATCTGGAACATGGAAAGGAGACAAGAATTAATGTATTGCTACATTTCAAAATTGATAAAGAAAATAAAATTTGTCTTAATTTTGTTGCCATTGAGAAGTTTATGTGGCATTTGCAATAATCCAAGGAGATGATTTTCATTTTGGTCATAAAAAGGTTTTTCCTCTCCAAACAAAAGTCCCATTTCCTAGGCTATGACTACAGTACTTCAAGTAAAATGTGCCAAGAACAGGGATTGGATAAATAAATAACTTCTCTCTCATTTTACAGATGATAAAACTGACAATATGAGAGACTGAGTAATTTATACATCACTTTGAAAATTTAAGATGGGCTTGAACTAATTCATGTCTTGAATTCCCATTCACGACATCACTGCTTAAAATATAAATAAATAGATGAAATCTCTCCCAGGAAATCATTTTATTGAAGGTTGTTTAGTATTGAGAATAACAAAATTATTTTATTTTTAAATGCTATTAAGAACATGCTCGAAATCTCAGTCATATTCATTTAAGTGTTTTAAATGTCTCTTTATAGGAGTACTTTTAAAAGGTAGAATTTCTTTGACTAGCAACTAACCATGCAGCATTTTCATGTCTTGTAAAAAATAATTTTACTGAAAAGTATGTGTAGCATTTAAATGAGATGCAAACCAGCTTTTATGACCCCATCCTAGTACAGTGAAATCTTCAGTCCCTTTGCTGCTGCACTGGAATAAACAGGCAAATTCATACCCCTTGAAAAAGCAATTTTTTAGCACAATGCTGATCCTGACGCTCCACTCCCAGGAACTCGACTGTTTATGTGCCTCGCCCACAGACGCCATACGGAGCATATGTAGGACACGTTGAGTGGCTGGAATTAGCAGAGTCATTTATGAACTGCATAGAAATGCATCATTTCCAAAGAACTCTCTGTGATAATCGCCAAATCAGGGAAGGTGATAGCACCAGCATTTTTACTTTTTTTTTTTTTCAACTTAGCATTTATGGAAATGATGACTTTATCCAGTTCCTGTCCTTCTCAGAGCTGAAGTCAAATCAGAAACAAGATGTCTTAGGACATATTAAAAATAAATAGTCAAAATTTTTTATTTCAGTGTATATGGGAGTTATGAGAAATTTCTTTTTTTTTTTCTTTTGAGGCCCAGAGGGATATTTTGCTCACACTGACTCCAGTTTTAAACCCTGATTAAGCACTTCCTTACCCCTGTGGATGTCAGTGGATCTAAGTGTTTGCTGAACTGTTACTACAGCAACTCTTCCATACTCTCAAATGCATCGATGTGGCTTTGGTGCAAGCAAAAAAAATTACTTCTTTGCTTTTGAACATTGGCGCCTGAATGCAAGCAGAACCCGACCCAGGGAGAACAGACAGACTCTGAGCAGGGAAATGAGTTGGATAAAAGCTTGACGTGCCAGCTAAAGAACATCTGTTCCTGCATTTCAGAGAGAACTGAGCAATTTAAAGGCAGTGAAGCCCTTTGTCAGACTTCCTGCTTAGTCCGTAATTGATCTGTAAAGGTTTTTCAAAGTGCCATCAGAGGAAAGAGATAAGTGGGTGCAGAATTTTTAAGGTGCTCTGGGTCTTCTGTTAAAATTTGTCTGAACCTTTTCTAGAAACAGAAACAACTGCACTCCAAGACTGGTGTTTTTCAAATTAAGATGAAAATATGGCAGTGGCATTGCCTTTCCTTCTTCACCCCACGTGTCAAGCCACGGCCAAGGAGTTCAAAGGGAGTCTAAAGCATCACATACAGCAGTCAACAATTTCTCAGTTTCTCCAGGGACCAGATGTAGGAGAGGAGCAAGTGTAGGCTGTGATTATTGCCTACCCAACTTTATGCCACTTTTACTTTCTGGCAGCAGCTCAGTTCCTTGTGGGAGGGAATGAGTGTCAATACTTGCTGAAATCAGTTACAATTTCTCCTCATCCTGAGTCTTGAAGAAATCAAGCTGCTTCTGAGAATAATGCTCCACAGACACAGATGAAGGAAAGAAGCTCCTACTTCCAAAATTTTGAGAAGCACTGGCATAGCGTTAATCACTCTCATTTGCCAGTAGAAACAATCACAGGGTGCAATCACTTCTTGATTGCTACAGAAATTTTCCTTTGCCTAGGAAAAGGTTTGATTTTGGGGTTTTTTTTCAGCAGAAATATCTGTTGCAGCTGCTACTGAAAACCACAACTGACAGCAGATGATGTTTGTGATGTTGTGGTGTTTCTGTTTACAAATAGAAGTTCAGAAAGTCAGTATATATATATATACACACACACACACATATATACATATATACATATATATACATATACATACACATATATACATACATATATATACATATACATATATATATATGTCAGAATGAATATTTCATAGACATGAAGTAGATTTTCATATCCATGAGTATTTCTCCTCTCCTTGAACCCACAGCCCATGAGAATACCAGCTACCACTCACAAGTGGTCTTCAAGTCCTCTCTTCATCTCACCCAAGGAATACAGCATTACAGCTTCCAACTTTTCACTGGATATCTGGAGCAGAGGCAGGACTGCAATTGGGATAAGCATCCTCTGAAATGAGACTTCCACACTCTGCTCTATTTCACTCACTCACTCACTCACTCACTCACTCACTCTATTTCAGTCATGGCAGCTAAAACAATTCTGCACTGTGGCCAAATAAAGCCTTTATGTGATGTCTTATCCTGAGTCTTCACCAGGCAACAATTAATTTTAAATCATATTTTTATCAAGTATTTATTCTTTTATTCCCTTTGGCTTTTGCGATATCAATGTCATGCCTGTCACAAAAAATGACAAACAGTGTTGCTGAAAATAAAAATGTGTGAGAGGATGTAACTTGGTAGGAATTCAAAGTGATAACTCTTGATCTGGGAATAAGAGTGAAAATGTCCAGGAAAAAGGCATTAAATCACCAAATCCACATAGATGTCTGTGGGACAAAGAAGAGCAAGAAAATAGGTTTTGTTGCCCTAGAAGGTGGCAGGTGTCCCATCCCTGGAAATATTCAGATGGGAGGGAGCTCTGATCTAGTTGAAGATGTCCCTGATCCTTTCAGTTGGACTTTATGACCTTTAAAAGTCCCTTTAAACCCTGAGCACTCCAGTGGTCTATTTTAGATTTTGAGGACTAGGGAAACATATCTGAAATGATTGCATCTCTGAGACATTTGTATCTCAGCTGCAGGAAGCCGTCACAAGCACCTGAGAGTCAATAACTTGCAACTGAGGGACTGACTGATTCCAGCCCTTACCAGTATTTTCATCTTCATTATAAGGAATTAACTTCCTACAGAGGCAATAATTACAAGAACATGAAGCTTGATCTGATTGTCAATGAGTCCCACAAAGGACCCACAAATTTAGGTGTCCTTCTGCTTCCTTTGCCTGAGATGCAAAGTCAATAATTGGGATAATATGTGGAATGGAAATAGGTATATTCCTCATGAATTTTGTTATATTGGTCAAACCACAGTGTTCAGGATGGTTTATTTTCCTCACCAGAATTTTAACCTCGTGTATGTCCTGAGCAATATATTGTTTATTGAGGAAGAAATTAAATTAATCTGCTGTTCTATTGGTTAAAGAAAAAACAGCAACTTAGTGCACAGACTCACCTCTCAAATTAAGAAAGTGGAAGGGACTACAGCATAAACAGAGAGCAGATATAATTGAATATCAATAATCCGGTGGCAATGGCCATAAGTCTCTATGGGAACTTGTAATCACATAACAGCAATTAAAGGGGCTGAATGGGTGATAACGAGATAGAGAAATGCTGGCAGTGACACTGGCCATGAATAATTGTCTTAGGAGTTATACAGGAGAATACAGAGTTGGGCAGAGAGAAACCCAATGAGGTTCAGCAAGGGCAAGTGTAGGGTCCTGTGTCTGGGGAGGAATAACCCCAAATACCAGCAAAGGTTGGGGGCTGACCCACTGGAGAGCACCTCTGGGTGTCTTGGTGGGTGACAAGCTGTGCCTGAGCCAGCAGTGTCCCCTGGGGGCCAGGAGGGACAGTGGGAGCCTGGGGTTCATAAAGAAAATGTTGCCATCGGGTCAAGGGAGGTGATCCTCCCCCTCTGCTCTGTCCTGGTGTTATTTTGGTCTCCACAAAGACAAGGAGCTACTGGAAAGGGTCCAGCAGAGGCCACAAAGATGATGAGGAGCCAGGAAAACCTCTGTTGTAAGGAGAGATGTGGGAGCTGGGCCTGGTTAGTCTGGAGAAGACGGGACTGAGAGGACGTCTCATCAATATATACAAATATCTGAAATATTTTCTAACTCAAAGGTTGGTGTCAAAAGGAGGGTGCCAGACTGGTTTCAGTGGTGCCCAACAACAGGACAAGGAGCAAGGGCTATAAACTAAAACACAGGATCCCCCTCAAACGTGGAAGAACTTGTTTCCATTGAGGGTGGCAGAGCTCTGGAACAGCTGCCCAGGGAGGGCACGGAGTTCCCTCTCTGGAGACACTCCAAACCCACCTGGATGTGTTCCTGTGTCACCTGCTCCCGGCCCTGCCTTGGCAGGGGATTGGACTGGATGATCCCCACAGGTCCCTTCTAATCCTAAACCTTCTGTGATTCCATGATGAACAGAATATTACAAATGTATTTACTTTTCTTTCTTCCCTCTTTCATTTATCTTTCAGAAATCAGACTTGGGATATCATTACAACCTGTGTGTTTCTCCTAAAAGTGTTTTAACAATTAGGCAGTTTCAAAAAAAAACTTAATAGGGAAACATCTGGAATATCTTAAATTTTGTCATTAAATTGATATAAAAAACAGATAAATAAGGGAAATGAGAACTAAGGGAACTGGAGTGCCTCACAGAGGGAAGCATCACAATGTGACCATACACCTTCTGAGAGACCAGGAAACTCATATAAGCAATTCTATAGGTGGTAACATTATTGTTTTGAATATAAATTGTTATTCTTCATAGAATCATACGATGGTTTGGGTTGGAATGGACCTCTAAACAACCTTTTGTCCAACCCCCCTGCAATGAGCAGGGACATCTTCAATGAGAGCAGCTTGCTCTGAGCCCAAACCCATAGGGAAGAAGCTCCTGTGTTTACAGACTAATTTGTGCCCCTAACCTGTTCAAGCAAGACTTTAGAAGAAGCATCTCTTCCTGCCTCTTTCTTTCAAAGGTCACCTCACCTCTCCTGGACCTCTCTCCTCTTCTGAGCTTTCTTGATTTATCAAAGACAATATTTTCAATCTACTCTTATTTTTCTCAGGCCTGAGTCCTAATTCCCAGTCTCAAAGACTTTTGCTGCCCCTTCCCTTCCACTTGACTTCTAACTAGGGATATTACTTCCAAAAAATAAATGAGAGCAAAAACTACAAATTTCACAGAAAACTTTGGTTCAAATTTGGAGTGCAACAAATGAAGGATGCATGGCATTCCTGACCACATCCATTATATTTTCATTATGATGACAACTCATGAAGTTCTGACAGTTCTGGACTGAAGTTCCTACATTATTCGAATGCTGTCTTCATTGTTTTTCTGGCACTTCTTCATTAAAACTGCAGCAGCTGAGCTATAGTCCTGTCAGCTATTCATAAACTGACTCCTTTTCAGGTACAAATGCAATCTAACCCTGCAATATATGGATATTTGCTGTCATGGAGATTTCAAAGCACAGTAGGGGGGAGATAAAAGTCATTATACCTCTGTTTTAAGAGAAAGACTGACAGAGGATGATACTGAATGTGTCTGAAAGTTGCTTACTGTAATTTCTCTAATGTATGTGTAAGCACCTCTTCCCATTAGTTCACAACTTTTATAAATTCATCCTCATAAGAGAACAGATTTCACAGAAGAACTGGTGAACATTTTTTCTAGAGGGGAACTGAGGTGAGAAAAGAGGAGAAACACATCTGGGGTTGAATCTAACTCTTCTTATGTATCAAATTATTCCTCTAAAGAATAAGGAAACTTTTCTCCCCTGAAGTCTAACAAAGCATTCAGGAAACATCCTAGATGTAATCATATTTTCATGTTCATTGACAGTAAAAAAATTCCCAAGTTTTGCACCAATATTTATCAATTCAAATTTTCTATACCTGAAGAGACCTTCTCTGGTCAGGCCAGCACTCATCCCCTGGAGTAATCTGAGTTTAGGTTTGGAAACAGATGGCCAGGGACAGGACAAGTGGAAATGGCCTCAAGCTGTGCCAGGGGAGGTTCAGTTGGGCATCAGGAAGAATTCTTTCACTGAAATGGGTGGAAAGCTGGTCAGGCATTGGAAGGGGCTGCCCAGGGAGGTGGTGGAGTCCCCATCCCTGGTGGTGTTCAAGGAACAACTGAAGTGGCACTCAGTGCTCTGGGCTGGGTTACACGGTACAGAACCTGTCTGGTCACAGGTTGGGCTCGATGATCTTGGAGGTCTTTCCCAAACTTTGTGATTCTGTGGGTTTAAGTCCCAGATATCACACAGGATTGCAATAATACTGCACAAAGTAGGCACGAGTTCTGTGCTAGATCAGGTTTCCCACCCAAAGATGGAGGTTGTGCAGCATCTCTGGGAAACCTCTTCTAGGGCTTTACTCCTACATTTTCTTTCTCCCCAACAGGAGAACATCCTGCTGTGCAATACCAGTGTCACCTCACGTGGTGACATGAGGACTAAGCATGCTCTTAGATCCCACAGACCATTCTCAGCAATAGCCCTGACCAGGATATTTCCCCAAGGTTTGCTGAAGACAAAGGAACTTTTCAGCAGACTTCTCAGACGTCTGTCTTCAATCTTTTTAATGAATTTTTAGTACCTCTCAGTGTTTATGGTAGACACCAAGCACCCACTCCAGCCCCATGTGGAGTAGAATGGCGTGTGTTTTGTCATCCTCTAGCACTGTCTATATTATTTAATTATTTTACAAATAGTTCTTTACTTTTACCATCAAGTCTCTCAATTTAATACATAAAGGGTCCAGTAACGCTGCTTAAATTTATTTTGGTGTATGGTATATGTAAGATTGGCTCATACCTAACCTATAGTTCTTTTAATCAAATGTTTACGTGTGTTTTGTTTGCCTTACCACTTATCCATGTTCTCACTTCTTAATTTTATTGATTCTATAATTCTTTCCTCCTTGCATTTGTTTACATATTTATATTTATATTATTTATCTTTATATT
>WEKY01033589.1:0-29977 GCA_013390045.1 Picathartes gymnocephalus
TCTCGGCCAAGCCGCCATTACCACATGCTGCTCGAGCTCGTGCCATAGCGCCCCCTGCAGCTGCAAGGGCATCATCGCACCTCCCCTGCTCACTGAGCACCACCAGCGCCCCCTGCCGGCTGTGACCATCACTGCACCAAAGGGGAAGGTGCCTGCAGGCCAGAGGGCTGGGACTGGGTTCCTGTTTTGTTGTTAATGCCCTAGTAGTTGTTGTTTATTTGCTTTATTATCAATCCTAGTAAAGAACTGTTATTCCTATTCCCATATCTTTGCCTGAGAGCCCATTAATTTAAAAATTACAAATAATTCAGAGGGAAAGGGTTTACATTTTCCATTCCAAAGGAGGCTCCTGCCTTCCTTAGCAGACACCTGTCCTTCAAACGAGGACACTATGAAATCCTGGATACTGCATATCACAGCTACAGGAAAGATAAATAGCTTTCTTAACAGCAAGAGATTTACAGTCTCCCTTTTGCCTTTTGTTTATCACCCTCTCAATGCTACAGGTCCACATTGTGAAAGGAAACCCACTGACTTAAGATAAAATCCTTACACTTCCAATGGATATTTAAAATAAATTGTGCAGCATATTATCTAAAAATCATAGTATTCATTCTGCATCTGTAAGGATTGGTTTTTAAACTGACTTTTCAAAGCACTGCCAGAAGATCACTAATTATTTACAATCTCCACTTCACCCGTAATATTCACCATTGCCTTATGGCATTTCACTGGCAACACTAAAAGCTGTCAATAACTAAAAATCTGCTAAGTCATAATTCATGATTAATCCTGCACTAGAAGAACAGGTGATGTTCCTAAATCCTCATTTAAGTTAATTCCTGCAATTTTCATTTAAATTTTCATTTATTAGGTCAGACTTCAGCAACATTTTGTCCGCACTCTCATCTAACCTGTTTCCCCATTTCCACTGCACATTAATGAAAATTTGGTCATTACTGAATGGATTTAAGAATTTAAGAATTGAAGCGGCAGTGCAAGAGCGGTCAGGAAAAAATTATTACCATAACGTTTCCTATATACAGTATAAGGGAATCACCGTCACTAATCTCCGTCTCACAGCCTATTGATAAAGTCTTGATATGGCAAAGGGTACTGCCCAAACTCCTTCCTTACAGGCCTGGACTCCACCATTTTTGCTCACTTTCACTGTCAGTGTCACTGTTCACCTGCATGTCCAAAGCAGCAGAAAATATGTAGAAAGGTCTCAGTCAAATCTCAGTGCAAGAATATTGAGAACAGCAACAATAAATGTCCTCTTCAGATGCCTCAGCTTCACCATATGGGTCCAACACATAAAAATCTGTGTACTTTCACATACAGACCAAAAAAAAAATCGTCTGCAGTGTAGTAGGAAGGGGCAAACTTATATAAAGGGGCAAAAATGGCAAACTGTGTTTTGAAGAGCTCTTAAGTACAATCACTACATCTCTGACATGAGAAGACTTTGGAACTCTAGACAAGTGGGTAGTGCAATTACTTATCTAGGTTACACCTGAGAAAAATTTAAGTATTTTATTGTACATGCCACAGCATTAAAAAAAAGAAAAAATCTGTCTGGAGAGGTATTTTAATAAGAAAGAAGACTACAATTAAATCGCTTTGGAATCAACAAGCAATTGTCTTCAAGGAACAGATCTATCTTTGAGAGAGAAATGGGTTGTAGGTCTTTTCTTCTGATAAATATAATTCAGTGTCATAAATCCATATGAACTGTGCAATCCAAATAAGTATCTACTAACTTCATTCATGCCTTAATGTGTTTCATTCTCCCCTGCTACCTTGATTATTAAAAGATATGTCTAGTAGCAATTGGTTCAACAGTCGGTAAATATTTGATTTATATGCATGAAGCATCTGCCATCATCATAACTTAGCCCTGAGTATTTCCTAAAAGGATTATTATTTCTTTTGGTTTCCCATGGTTTTAAATGTTTATCAAGTCTCAATCATGATTTTTCTATATGTCAGTTGTGACCATCTGCACAGCAGCTAAAATTATATCTGTGTACATGAATATGTGTGTGTTTTGAGTAAAAGCATGAGACTGGACAGAAGAATGTTAAGGGAAAAATGCAAGCACTACATGTTTAAAAAGAAACACTATAAAAGTACACAAACAGCCCTAAGCAACTCTGATACATGCCAACAATTTGAGAAAATCTGTGTGACCATACCTATTTTTACACTGCATTGAACAGACCCTATTGCACACCAAGGTCTTTCATGAGCACTCTTCAGAGTGCTCTTCAGAGCAATCTCTTGTCATGTTAGACTACTCAGCTTAGCAACCAGAGCAGATCAGGTACATACTGGTAAGAGAGTCTGAGATTAACGACTTGGTTAAATTTCCACACATTCATTCAAACAGACATGAAACTGGTATTAGGAAGGACAGAAGTTGGAAATGGCATTTCCTTTTCATGCAGCATCCCATTTTAATTATTGCTTCTGCTACCATGAGGCATTTCCATCGCCAGCAACAGTATGAAGAAGTTTTATTCTCCTGTCTTTTGCTCAAATAATTCTTGTGTTGATTTTTTTAGCTCAATATATTACTCATGGACTCTGCAAATACTGCATTTTAATGATAAGTGATAAATATGCACTGGCACCCCTAAGTACATAGGCATGATTTGAGGCCTGTTGTGCCTCAAAAAAAAAACCAGTGCTTAGATTGGGCCTGTCTGTAATGCATCCTGTAAAATCAATAAATATTAATAAAACTCCTTGTGAATCTTGGCAGAAGGTGGATTCAGTGTAAATTCATGCTGCAAGAAATCTCAGCCTATATGTAAGTGTTAAACAAATTCCATGCAGTATTTAAAACCTTTATTCACAATTAAATTGTCTTAATATTCTCAAAGGCCAGTGACTGTACTGCAAACCCATTCAGTGGCTCTGACATGCAGCTGGTTACCAGTTGTCACTTATTTCATATTGGTACCTTCTCCAGAGACTCTTTCATGGCATTGACTTATAACTATTCAAAGGCTCCTAGAAGTCATTTCTTATCTATATGTTTGGCCAGAAAGAAGAGGAAATTCCCTCTTTTCACCAGCTCTGCCTTCATTCTACCAGCTCCACAGTCCGTTATGAAGTGCATTGAAATGGATGCAGCAGAAGAGCCTGAGCAATTCTAACTCACATGATCTGACAAATTGTGACTTGTGCTTTTAATCAGAGCCAAGAAAAAACATTATGCTGCAACAATTCATCTTGCAAGTGTGCTAAAAGGAAGGGGAATAATTATGCTGCTTGTCACGGGTTGAGTTCACAACTAGGCAGAAACACCAATTAATATAGTGGTTTCACATACTCTGATCTATCACCAGGGCACTTACTCATTTCTGTGATGCGATAAGGATTAAGAGAAATGCAAAGCAGGCCTAAATCCTCAAAGGTAAAAAGATAGTTTATTAACAGAACTAAAAGATAAAGAAATAATAAGAACTAAAATCAACCTCCAGATGTTTCTTCTCCTGCCACCTCCTTTGTCTTTCTTTACCAACAACTCTTTTTTCCATCAATAACACAAAGAAACAAAATGTAGAGATCTTTGGTCAGTTTACTACCTTTGAAATAGACTTCCATCAGTTCAATTGGAAAGAGGAGTTTCTTCTGCCTCACCATGGAGACTTTCCCACAAGAAACACAGTTCTTTCATGGGTTTCAGTATCACAGTGAACTCCGTCTAGAAAGGATATCTGTTCACATGATAGCCTTTCCTCGATACGCAGCTTTTCCCACAACTGCTTCGAGGATTCGTTTCTGTGTCATGGGGTAGTATTTTAAGGATGAGCTGTTCCAGTAGAAAAACAAAGGTCTTCTCTCTCTCTGGAAGCAAGGTTTCTCCCATCCCTGAAGCAAGGGTTCTCTTCTCCAATCTCTGTGACAAAGTTCCCCATTTCTCTCCCTGTGTTCAAGTTTCTCACAGACCAGAGCTACTTCAACACCTGCTTGCTTCAGCATAGGTGCGTTTGCTCAGGCTACAGTTAGATTGCTGCATCCCCTCAATTGCATGCATGAGTTACAAGGAAATGGTTTGAATATGGTGTAATCATGGTTCTACAGGAGAATTTCAGTTTAAAGCATCTTCTCTTTCTCCTCTCTCTAGAATTCCAGTCCCTCTTTCACTGACCTCGATGTCTTGTTGCTTTCTTTTGTGTTCTTACTTTTCTGAGTCCATTTTGTGCACTGAAGTTACATCTGAGTCCCCTTTAGTGCACTCACTCTCTTCCCGATTCTGTTGTTGGTCACATGACCCTGTTGAGCAGCAGCCGGGGGCTGTTGGACATCTCGGCAGCATTGGTGCTCCCAGGGAGGGTGGAGGAGGAGGAAGGAAACCCGTGCTCTGGGCAGTCGGCCCCGCAGTGATAGCTTCTTGGCAGCGGTAGCAGCAGCAACAGTGGAAGTCGCGATAGGCTGTGGGGACCATGCGGGCGGCAGGTCTGGCCCATGGAGCCAGTAGGATTCAACAGCCAAGTCTGGGCTCAGTGAGAGCTTCTCCTCCTGCGCCAGCAGGCAAAATTCAGCAGGCTAGAGCTGTTGCTAGGCAGCGGCCAGAATGGCATTCTTCCCCAAAAGGGAGGGGTGGCGGGGGTGACCTGCAGCATGGAGGCCACAGCACTTAGCAGTCTGGTTAGAACTTCAGTGGTTGTGGGCCCGGCCTGCAGGGAGGGCCCCATCCCAGAGGCTTGGCTCGTCCCGGGCCCCCCTCCAGCACAGAGGCTCTGCGGGGGGGCAGGAGCTGCAGAGCCACAGCAGTGGTGGTGGCACCATGGGCTGATGGCTTTCTCAGGCCCCCTTCCCAGAGGAGCAGGTGAGGGGCCTGGCCCCTTGGGGCCTGCAGGCCTTGGGGTCGGGTAAGTCCGGCCCAGCGCAGCCCAGGCCTCAGCCCAGGCAGGCCCGCCAGGCCGCAGACAGCTTTGATATTACCTGTTCAAGAGCCGGAAGGCAAAAAGAGAGAATCTTGGGGTTAACATCTTAAAATGTGGACCACAGGGTGGACTTATTATTTAAGTGGCTAAATAAAGCATCTGTCTTGAAATTAGCCAGCTTATTGGTTCTTCAAGTCTACAGGAAACAGTTAGCTTCCTTATGGGTAAAAATCACTTTTTTTCAACCCATGACACTGCTGCATGTACAAATTATTAGAACGGATGCTATGTGCTGTTCTGATTTATCCTCAGTTTAGTGTCTGAGTAAATTGGAGAGATATAATAAATGGTAGGACATGCCCTGCCTTACCTCAAAATAACGTCCCAGTTTCTGCAGAAACATGAGATAAAATTCATTTGTTTATTTGTTCACAAATAATTCAGTGACTAGCTTAAAAAATTTAATGTACCACATTTCAGTTACATCTTAAACAATAAAAATTGCATGCCTAGTTTTCTAATGTATATAAGAATGCATTTTCACATGCCAGTATAAAATTGCCATCAAAGCAGGCATCTGTGGTAGGATTGTGCTGGTTACTTCTTCTTGTTGGGTCAAACAAATAGGTGTTTTGTCTGTGTATTAGCTTGAAAGGCTCAAAATTGTAACAAGGAGCCCAGCCTTTAAAGCTGTAAAGTCCCCCCAGTTTTAATTGCATAATTATATTAATACAAAAGAAGAAAACAAAATTATGTAACAATCTTTGGTTTGCCCTTTGCTTTTTTTCTTTGTATATTAGTTTTAGTTCTTCTTTTCAGCTAAGACTGATCATCTTAGTACACAGAGAGCTCTTGGAAGGACTACATTCTTCTTATTTGTACTGGAGTGCAATAAAGCAATCCCATTTAAACATTAATTCAAAAGGCTATTGACTTTCATCAGCTGAAGAACTTCAGCATTTGGCCAGGAAAAGTCACAGCTACTTGCTCAAATCGCAGCTCCTGCTCTTCAATTCCATCAATATTATGACAGAAAATTTTGCTTACAACATGGACTGAAAAGTGTTTCCCTATCTTTCTTATAAGCCCCCTTTAAGTGCTAAAAGGCCACAATGAGGTCTCCCCAGAGCCTTCTCTTCTCCAGGCTGAACAACTCCAGCTCTTTCGGCCTTTCCTCATAGGAGAGATACTCCATCCCTCTGATCATTTTTGTGACCCTTCTCTGGGCCTGCTCCAACAAGTCCATGTCTTTCCTGTGCTTCAGAACTCCAGGGTTTAACACAGTACTCCAGGTGGGGTCTCATGGAAGTAGAGTAGAGGGACAGAATCATCTCCCTCGACCTGATGGCCATGCTTCTTTTGATGCAGCCTAGTACACAGCTGGCTTTCTGGGCTGCAAATCATTTGACTCACCTTGTCTAGTGGAAGGTGCCCACACACAGGGTAAGGAGGTTAGAACGTGACCATCTTTCAATCCAAACAATCCTATGATTCTAAGTCTTATTTTAACAGGATGATAGTCTTTAATTATGTACTGAAATATCTGAAAGCAATACCCAGGAGCTCAAAGGTAAAGCCTGCCTGCATATAGCCGTAAACAAGTTTCCAGCTCCCTGAAGTCTGTTTGAAGTAGAATACACAGAATTATTTATTGCTTAGGAGCTAGTGCAGTGAGTTACTTGATTCATACAAAGGCATACAGCTGTACTTACCAACTATATTGAATAGTCGTTTTCTGGAAACACTTATTCATTAAGTACCCTGGAATTAGCTTTCAAACATGAACCTAGGTAAGTGTCCACCGTGTGCATTTCATTTTCAAATACCATTACTGACACAGTTCACAGAAAGGTTCCTCCCTATTTCAGGCAACTAAGCACATATTTGATCTACAAAGTGCCCAAAAAGACAAGTCAGGTCAAAAACTATCTAACCTTTTTACTCCAAATACACTTACAGTATCCTGTGGGAACTTGATCTTGAGTCATTTTCAGCATCAGCAGGGCTAGGTAAAACTGGTGTAAATACTGATTGTGTTTTAACCTGAACAGTTGCCTATTTGAGCCCCGTTGTCAGACATGGAGTATCTTCTTAAAAGCATGGAGCATTTATCTTCCAAAAAAGGAATGAATCCCCACCATGGCAGGAAGACCAGACTTGGGGATTCAACTGGAAGAAGTCATATGACTGCATGTCTAGCAGGATGCCTAGCCTGTACTGCTCTCTTGATGCCAGATTGTCTCAAGTATTTTCTCCCTAGAAATACAGTATGGAGTCCTTAAATATTACATCATATAACATCACTTTTTCCACAAGCTTTTTTAAAAGGCACAGCAAAAAAATAATAAAAAATTCTAATTCTGAACCGAATAAAATAGGTATATTTTTGAAAAATCATCTATGTCACCATAGTACTAAAATAATAATTGCTGTTTCCTGACTCTTACAATCTCCCCATCCAGGAAGACTTGTGAATCAATGATATGTGCAGACTGGCAGAGACATCACTATGCCCAAAATATATGACATAAAAAGAGTTAACATAATAAAGCCTTGGGCATCTGTGATGCATCTGCAATACAAATACATGCTTTAAACAAGTGTTAAAAATAACCCACCAATAAGGAGGAACAACAGAAAAGTGATGCATGCAGACTACAAACTACTAAGGTATTAATAAATTATTAATAAAGGAAAAATAAAATTAGCTGTAAGCTCAGCTCAAGAAGCAAACACTCGGAGATATGGATTACAACTCTTTTAAAGCAAATTTTGTTTCTTTAACTGAAGAAGAAATTAGTTCAAAACCATTTCAAGATGTGGTTTCAACCTCCCCGTAGCAAAACCACCAGTGCTGATGTGTACCTAGCAATCACCCTTGTGATAACTTGAAAGGGGGCTACAAAACCCTAGCTTAAGAGAGCCACAAACCCATTTCTGAGGGCTAGTTCTATACAGTCTCCTAAAGGTGTGACTTGCTACTAGTGTAAATCTGTTAAAAATGCTCATTTAAACCAAATTAACATTAGAGCTTCCAATAACAACAGCTACCCATGGTCTCTCAAGCAGTTTCTGACATGAGCTTTTTTTCTAACTTTTGCAGTACAAAACTACAATCTACATAAGCTTCTACATACATAGACAAATGCACTGCTCCGTGCAAAGACTTTTGGCTGAAGAAACTGTCTGTGTCCATGCACAAATATCCATTACTATTCCAGATGAAAACACATTGTCATTAACAATGCTAAATGACAGCAAGTTTTGAGAGTGAAATTATGCCTTATATAATTAGTCAATACATTTATTTCCAGTTGTCTTGGTTTGAAAGACAGGTGTCTGCTAAGGAAGGCAGGAGCCTCCTTTGGAATGGAAAATATGACCCCCTTCCCTCTGAATTGCTATGATTTTAAAATTAATGGGCTTTCAGGCAAAGATATGGGAAAAGGAATATCAATTCTTTACTAGTATGTACAACAAGGCAAACAAACAACAACAATGGCAGCGACAACAACCAACCAGAAACCCAGTAACAGCATTATCTCGGCTGCAGGCACTTTCCCCTTTCGTGTAGTTATGGTCACAGCCAGCAGAGGCGCTGGCAGGCACCCGGTGGGCAGGGCACATGCAATGATTCTACCGCGGCTGCAGGGGGCGCTCCAGTGCGAGTTTGGGGACCATGCGGTAATGGCCAAGACAAATTTGGGATCCAATGAAAGGGACATGAGAGAGAAAGTGAAAAACTAACAATTTTGACTGAAACATCTTGTATTGCCTACAGAACTCACTGGTTACCATGTTTCTCAGTCTAATGGGGCTATTGGCACCAAGCCTTGTATACTTCTTTGTATATATGGTACAATTTGCCCAAGATATGCCTCTTCTTGTGATCAGGGACACAAACCAAGATTGTTTTATGGATACACTCCGTGATATCAGCTTATGTAAAGAGAGCATCAGAAGTAATGGGGATTATTTGGTATTTGTATTCATTGCTGTTTGCTTGTCATAGTCTTGGCTGCTACTTCTGAACATTTATTAATAACTGCATTCAGCCTGCTGGAGGAGCAGTTGAGAAGCACAGAATTACAGAATTAACTAGGTTGGAAAAGACCTTTGCCATCAAGTCCAACCTATGACCTAACACCACCTTATCAACTAGACCATGGCACTGAGTGCTACATCCAATCTTCTGTTAAACACCTTCAGGGACAGCGACTCCACCACCTCCCTGGGCAAACCATTTGTTAAGGGTTAGGGTTTTTTTTTTCTTTCCTTTTGTTCCCTTTAACATATAGAATTTTTTCCCATTAAGTTGCTAACGAACTCTTAAGTACTGGGTACTTAAGAGAAACAAAGGATTGTGGCCAAGCCCCAGAAGAGAGGGGCTGATAAAAGGCAAGAGTACGGGCAGTGGAAAGGGAACTGGAGCTGCGCTTCAGAAGGGAACAGAGAGGTGCTGCTCTGCTCTTTTTAGGGAGAAGGGACCCTTCACATGGAGCTGTTTCTTCTGCTGTGAGTGAACTCCTGCTTTGAACTGAGACCTATTTTACCATCTGCTTGGGGGGGCCCGGGATCCTGAGCTAGCCTCTCCCTGCCAGGCTAGGACCCAGGCTGTTGCCCCTGCCCTGCCCCCCACAGCTCCATCGGCACTGCTCTGGGTTTTCACTGCACTGCAGCCCCCGCTCCCCCTGCCTACCGAGATGTCCTACAGTCCCAGTTTGCTGTTTCCAAGAGTTCTGCTAGGGCACCAGGATCGACGGCCCCCAGAGAGTTTGTGAAGCAAAGCCTGCCTGTCCTCCACCCCTTCCCCTCCCAGCTGAACCACCACTGATTGCCACGTGTATTCTGGAGCTCGCGCCACAGCACCCCCTGCAGCTGCAAGGGAATCATCGCACCTGCCCTGCTCACCCAGCACCACCAGTGACCCCTGCCGGCTGTGACCATCGCGGCACCGAAGGGGAAAGTGCCTGCAGGCCAGAAAGCTGTGACCAGGTTCCTGGTTCTGTTTTGTTGTTAATGCCATAAGAGTTGTTGTTTGTTCACTTTATTATAAATACTAGTAAAGAACTGTTATTCTTATTCCTATATCCTCACCTGAGAACCCCTTAATTTCAAAATTACAATAATTCAGAGGGAAAGGGTTTACATTCTCCATTCCAAGGAAGGTTCCTGCCTTCCTTAACAGACACCTGTCCTTCAAACCATTCTAATGCCCAATCACTCTTTCTGTGAAGAACTTCTTCCTAATGCCCAAAGTAAACTTCCCCAGGTGCAGCTTAAGCCCGGGTCCTCTTGTCCTGTCATTTGTTGCCTGGAAGAAGAGACCAACACCCACCTGCTTACTACCTCCTTTGAGGGAGTTGTAGATAGTAAAAAGGTCTCCCCTGAGTCTCCTCCAAGCTAAACAACCCCAGCTCCCTCAGCCACTCCTCACAGAAGTTGTATACCAGACCCTTCACGAGCTTTGTTGCCTTTCTCTGGACATGCTCCAGAAACTCAACATACTTCTAAATTGAGGGGCCCAGAACTGGACACAGTACTCNACTCAACATACTTCTAAATTGAGGGGCCCAGAACTGGACACAGTACTCAAGGTGTGGCCTCACCAGTGCTGAGTACAGGGGAAGAATCACTTCCCTAGTCCTGCTGGCCGCACTATTCCTGATACAGGCCAGGATGCCATTGGCCTTCTTGGCCACGTGGGCACACTGCTGGCTCATGTTCAGTCTGCTGCCAGTCAGTACCCCCAGGTCCCTTTCTGCCTGGCCACTGTCCAGCCACACTGTCCCCAGTCTGTAGTGCTGCAGGGGCTTGTTGTGCAGGACTCGGGACTTGGTCTCCTTAAACCTTATGTTGTTGGATTCAGCGCATCAATCCAGCCCTTCCAGGTCCCTCTGCAGAGCTCTCCTACCCTCCAGCAGATCAACACTCGCAACCTACTTGGTGTCATCTGCAAATGTGCTAATGGTAGACTCGATGCCTTCATCCAGATCATCAGTAAAGATCTTAAACAGGACTGGACCTATACACAGATCCCTGGGGCACACCACTAATGACTGGTCACCAACTGGATGCAGCACCATTCACCTCTACTCTCTGAGCCCAGCCATCCAGCCAGTTCTTAACCCAGCAAAGAGTGCACCTGTCCAAGCCATGGGCTGACAGCTTTTCTAGGACTATTCTATGGGAGATGGTGTCAAAGACTTTGCTGAAGTCCATGTAGATTAACATCCACAGCCTTCCCCTCATCCACCCAGACGGATCACCTGGTCATAAAAGGAGATCAGGTTGCTCAGGTAGGACCCCCCCCTCCTAAATCCATGCTGTCTGGGTTTGATCCCCAGGCTGTCCTATAGGTCCAATGTGATTGCACTCAAGATGAACTGTTCCATAACATCGCTGGGCACCAAGGTCAGGCTGACAGGCCTGTAGTTTCCTAGATCCTCCTTTTGGTCTTTCTTATGTATGGGCATCACACTGCCCAGCTTCCCGTCATCTGGGACCTCCCCAGTTAGGCAGGACTATGGTAAATAACGGAGAGCAGCTTCACAAGCTCTTCTGCCAGCTCTTTCATCATTCTAGGATGGAACCCATCTGGTTCCACAGATTTGTGAGCATCGAAGTGGCTCATCAGGCCACTAACTGCTTCCTCCTGGACTACAGGGGGGCTATTATGCTTCCTGTCCCCATCTACTAGAACAATTTTTCCCAGCCTTTTATTTCCTTCTTCCCCTCAGGTCTGACATGTCACCTTTTGAACATGTTTATTTCCCTCTGGGTGTTAAAGACACTTTATTTTTGTTGTTAATTCTGCTGTCTTCTCCATACAGCCTGAAACATGGGGCTGAGGTTTCCGGGGAAGTTTCCCAGAGATCTTTCCCAGTAGCGGAAAATCCTAAATCACACGGAATGTGGGAGGATGTAGGTAAGATGCTGAAGAAATAGTCTGCCCCAACAGTTTGGACCTTTTCCTCTGAACAAATTCAGAATCCAGACAAAAGCAGAATATCTGAAAGAAAATTGCAACAGCAGCTCCAAAGAGGGGCAACTTACTGTTCTGTGTTGGCTCCTGGCTAATGCTTATTGCATGCTGATCATTATTACGCACAACAGCACCTACAGCCTGAAGGGAAGGAGAACAAATTCACAGACACCATAATCACTCAGGCTGCAGTCAAAGCAGAAGGGCAACCTAAGCCCACCTCTGTCCAGAGGAGGAAATATAACAAATCCATTCACCTAGTTGATGACAATGGGGAGGCAGGACCCTCACAGCCAGTGGAGGAATTAAAACCAGAAATAATTACTGATTCTTTATCCTTATAAAGACTCCACAATCTGAGGAAAGACCTCACCCAATGAACCAATGAGTTGATATTGAGCTGATCCCAAATCTGGGACACTGCAGGTGATGCTACAGTTTTGGATGGTACTGAAGTGAGCTGTTTGGGATCTGTGTCGCCTGATGTAGGTATAAACCAGAGGATTGTGAGGAGGCCCACACCTCAACCTCTGGACATGACTCTTAATAAGCCTAAAGGAGAGATACTTTTGCCAAGAAGACTTCTAGCTGCAGCAAGGCCCTTGGAACACCATAGAGCAAGGAATCCAATGCTTGCAAGGACTGGCTATGACAGAGATCCTTTTCTCAAATGATGGCCAAACCATCAAGAGTCCAGTCCTGGTAAAATGTACTGATATGGCTCAAACTCACTCCACACAGGCCAAGCATACTCCCGGTTCCTAGAGATGCTGCAATGGAATGATAGAAATGAGACAGTAGACATTAATGACTAGAATGCTACGAACATATAAGATACTGTCCACACTAGAACAGAAGCCCAGATCTCAGCAGTGGAAACAGATTTGACTGAGCATATGTGGAAACTGGAAGAAAGGACTGAAGAGAGTCAGAAACTCAGGAAGGAGCTTAAAAAGGATTTTCCCCAAGTTTTGCCAGTACACACCAGAGTCCCTGCTATCAGAAGCAGGAATTCCCCAGCTAGGGAGAGGGGGTACACCCCACAAGCCCACCTGAGGTTCTTCCTGCATGAACATGGGGAAGATATGAGAAGCTGAGATGGAAAACCCACTTTTGTCCTAGCATGGGTCTGTAAGCCAGAAGATGAAACTAAATGAGGAATTCTGCAAGAATGAATGTAGCTTCAGTTTCTCATGACCGAGCTGCTAGGCTTAACAGAAGGGAGGATGACGTGTCTGATGCCCCTGAAGGGACCACCAGAATCAATGCCCAGGAAGGGAACAATAGCCAGAACTAGGGGACCCTGCATCTAGACAGATAAAGGCCAGGGAATATTGAGTCTATTGGACTGTGTGGATCTAATATCCTGGCACATCAGCAGCACAAAAATACAAAGCTTTGGCTGACATTGGTACACAGTGTACTCTGATACCATCAGGACATATAGAGGCAGAACCTGTTTGCTTTGCTGGGGTGACAGTGAGGTCCCAGCAGTCTCAGGCAGTGTTATATTACCACTTTAGGGATTACTTTTTCTGTGTAAATGAAAACAAAAAAGCATTAAAACAATACAGTGAGACAACAACATTTTTATTATTTCAAAATTCAGTTGCTTTTGCTGTGCAGCATAAGGAAATATTCTTTCTGCTGATATCTGTTCAACACCTTTAAGGTCCAGAAAGACACAGTGGTCGCCAAAACTCTGGAAGAATCAAGCTAAAGTAAATGCCATCACTATATGTTGAGCATCTTTTTTTTTTTTTTTTTTTTTTTTTTTTTTTTTTTTTTTTTTTAATTTACACTAAAAATTGCAGTGTAGCTATGAAAAAACATGCCTGTCATCAGGCCCTTATGGTACAAATTTTGGACAGACATAAAAAACATAAATTAAACTTAGTATGACACAGTGGGTGAATGCTGACTTTCTATGATGACTTGTACTGGTAGTTTATATTGCAGTGCTACAGATGTCCAATTTCTGTTCCAGCACAACAATGTCCCTGGAATTAAATGCCCTCTGCCACTCTCCTGCCACTCTTCAACTCCCCTAGTTGATTCCTAGTTGCTGAAAAATGGTCTTGAGCATGTCAGTGTACTTGAGCTAGAAGATCTAGATGTTAAGAGTAATATGCTATTTTAGTGCCACATGACAACATAACTCCAAACCATCCTGCTCAGGAAACAGTGCCAAAGTCATCCTGACATGTGCACAGCAATGTGGATGGTAACAGCTCCCAATACCTCCCATGCCCCAGATGTCCTTGATTACATTGCTCTTTAACTTTATTTCCATTCCAGTTCAGTGCTCTATATTAATCAAAAGTGACAGATGTAAGCCGTAATACAGCTTGAGATCATTAAATATGATGACCTGTATTTCCTGCAATAATAAGATATTGCTGCAAGTTACCTCTGCCTCATCTAAACCAAGGCTGGCAAAAGAGCCCCTATGATCATGAGGGAAATTTTGCCTGTTTCTTTGCAAGTTTCAGTTCATATCAGGAGTATTTATATTTCATACTTTTGTATTGCTGTGTCGATGTGTTAAAATCTAACTGTAATAATACTTAGAGGGGGGAAAGTGTGGGTGATATCTGTATTTTTAAGAGCATGTGGAGCACTCTGCATCTAGTAGGTAATCCACCTAGTGGATCAAGGGAAGCCAGTTGATGTAATTCTTTTGGATTTCAGTAAGGCTTTTGATACTGTCTCTCATAGGATACTTCTAGAAAAAATGTCCAGCATACAGCAGGGTAAAAATGTTATATTTAAGCAACTGGCTTTTGGGTCACGCACAAAGCATGAATGAGGCTACACTAGGCTGGTGACCAGTCATAGCGGTGCTCCAGAGGGGTCTATCTTAGGCCCAGTTCTTTTAAACATCTTCATAAATGACTTGGATGCGGACTTGAAGGGATAAGTTTGATGATGATAGTGAATTGGGAGGAGCTGTTTACTCCCTGAGAGGCAGAGAGGCCCTGCAGAGAAACCTAGACAAATTAGACGGTTGAGCAATCATCAGCTGTATGAAGTTTAAAAAAGACAAGTGCCAGATTCTGCACCTGAGATGGGGCAACCCTGGATTGGAGGGATGGAGAGCAGCACTGCTGAGAAGGGTCCTGGCCAACATCAAGTTTAATATGACTCAGGAGTGCACTGGCAGCCAGGAGGGCCAATTGTGTCCTAGGGTCTATCAGACACATCATCACCAGCTAGATGAGGTGAAGTGCAGTGGTAAGCACTGATCTCTTCTCTCTGGTTACCAGTGACAAGACCCAAGAGAATGGCATGAAGCTCAGGAAGGTTTAGGTGATATAGTAGGAAAAGGTTCTTTGCCCAGAGGGTGGTTGGGCACTAGAACAAGCTCCTAGAAGAAGCAGTCACAGCACCATGCCTGCTAGAGTTCAAGAAGCTTTTAGACAATGCCGTCAGGCACATGGTGTGATTTTTGGGCTGTCCTGTCCAGGGCAGGAATTGGACTTTGATTGTGGGTCCCTTCCAACTCAGGACATTCTATAACTGTATGATACTGTCTGGAAGAAGTAAATCCAAAGACTTAGAGGAAGAAGATGACTTTCAAGAAGAAAGCATTATTAGCTGATGGTCTTGACATATCAGTGATTTTTTTTTATTATTTCCACAGAAGATCAAGATGACTTTCTAAAGTAATAGAAGTTTTTCTTAGTTGGAAAACAAAGTACAGGAATTTGTAATTGAAATGAATGTGCAGACTGCAAAACAAGGAAGAAAAGGTGCAATTACCTCTGTTCTCTCCTTGCTCTTCAAACTTGCTGCTGTGGGGAATGGGGTGGGCAGCTTATTTTGATCAATGTGAAAGGCCTCTTTTACATTTGTACTTCCTCACTCGATGGAAGGATTTGAAGAAAGTCTTAGCACCTTGAAAGAGAGCTCATGCCTGCTTTGGAAGTATCTTTTCCTCAGTCTCTCCAATTGCTGTTATTCTGCTTTGTGAGAAATACTTGAATAATCCTTGGAGCAGGGCCCTAAAGCAAGGTCACTCTGTCCCAGGCGTTTGCCCTGACCACCACTATAAGGACTCATTCTCCTTTGTCTTACTGCAGACTGTTACTTCTGGCTGGCGGGCTGATTTGGCAAATCTGGACACATAGAAGGAAATTAGGGAAGTGAGAGGATGAAGCTGGGTGAGGAGACACAGAGAATTAAATTTGATACTGACACTTATGAAATGCTTGCTTCCTTTTGGCTTTTCCTCATGCATATTTGCCCAAACAGTTTTATGAGATTCAAAACCAAATTTGCAATCAGCTTAAGATTGACAAAGTCTGCATCTAAAGGCAGGTTGTTCACCCCAAAAAACCTGTCCAGTATTCATCCTGAACTTTAATCCCAGTTCTCACATGAAGTCCCCATATGGCCTTTTTTAATCATATAGGCATCTTTAAGAAAACAAGCACAGATGGACAGTTTCACAAGAGGTAGTAAAATAACAAGGCATTTACTTCAAAATATCTTTTATAATTTTTCCTCAGTTTCCTTATCTGTCAAGTAAGCCAACTGTACTTCCCAGTAATATAAACAAAGCACAGATTGGTCTCACCACTTTACCAGTAAGTTTATAACTGATACTTTGGTAAGATTCTGTTTCTCTCTTTGTCAAAAACACAGCTTTCCCACAAATGTATTGCACCAGTAGCCATACTGGATTTGACACACCACTTGAAACAATCATTTTGCTCATAAATTTTGAGATGCTTTCATTTCTATATCACTTGATAGCTATATAAGAAATGATTTGTCAGCCTTATATGTCTTCCAATCTGTTACATGATAAGGAGACAGAAGTGTATTCTGTAACATCAGGAAGATATTACACTGTATAATTTAATAGATGTTATATATCAAAAATTAAACATTTGGGGAAAAAAAATAACTCTTGGGTAGGGACTTTAAGCAGCAACAAAAAGGCACACAGGACAAAGCCAGCACAGCACACAAGAATTTGCAAATTATAGGTCCCCCCTTCTTCCATTCCTGGAAGCAATAGGTGGAAATAAAATTTAGAGAAGACTTACTAGATGACCTAAGACTTTTTCTGGAAGAGCACAGTTAAATCAGAGTAGCCTGGTTCTTACATACAGTGTGAAAGGGAGAGAGAACAAAAGCTTGAAATTGAAATATTCACCTCAACATCCTTCCTACCAGTATCTTGAGTATGAACATTTTTTTCTCTCTCTCTCATCCCTCCACAATTCTCATCACTGCATATCCCTCCTTGCAAGACTTGTGTTACTTTTTGAAGTGAGAGATGATATTTTCAATGGCACTACAAATTTCAAACAGATTACATAACTGTTCTCAGCTGAGAAGGAAGCTAGTTAACACAGATACATAATTGCAGACACAATTTGTTAATCATTGGGTAGACTCTTTTGGAAAAAAAAATCAAATCCCAGCCCAGAATATACTAGGCAGGGTCTGCAAGGTGCCAAATCATTTTCCATTAATCACCTAGTTAATGAGCTTCAAAGCTTGAAATGCAGCCACAAGGCCCCAAGACTCTAATGTGTCACTAAGTCTTGGGCAGACAGATGGGGTAGCAGATGATTTGCCATGGGGGCCTCTGTGTTAGTTCTGTATCAGCCTCTTGCCCCACTAACTGCAGTGGTTGCTTAATGTATTAAAATTGTGAAAACAAGCCTGTTTCCTTCGAACTGCATCAGTCCTAAATTATACATGGATAGTTGCAAATGAGCCAAAGCAAACTGGTGTAGTAAGACCAGACCGTGTGTCCTGTGGTGACTTTATGATGCTATTTATCGTCCAATCTGCTGTGTGCCTGGAAACAGGCCCTGTAGCTTTAAGCCGGCCCAGAGAGAGAGGAGGGGAAGTGGTGCAATTTTTCACCACTTGTATTCAAAACACAGAGATAAGGCTCTCGGTGCTCTCTGAATTCTCGGCTCTACAGAGCCGAGTGTTTCCCAGTGTTTTCCTGCTCTTTTCTTGCTGGCTTTCCTCATTAGCTAAGGCAAGAAAAGTTTTCCCAGGACTGTGGCTTCTTCTTCTGGAACTGTTCAGCTTTTCTCCGGTCCGGAACAACAGGACAATCGCCCGGGGGACGATTGCACTGCAGCCTGGACGGTGGGCCTGAGCCCCAGAGAGATTGAGCGAGATTGAGCCACACCCACAGAAGGACTCTCCGAATTTGCCATCTCTTCAGAGCAGCAAGAGGTTTTTTATTTAATATTATTCATTTTTTCATGCCTGTGAGTACTTTGCTTTAAAGAGTTTTTTTCCATTTTCTCCAAGGAAATTTTCTCCCAAACCAGGTGGGGGAGGGGCTGGCCAGAATCTGCTTTTTTAAAGGAGACACCTTTCGGACATTTCCTCCCAAATTTGGCTCAAGCCAGGACACCATGCTAATCTGCAATATCTGCCATTGCTTCAGATAAAAAGGTAATGTAAACCAGGCTGTCTTTGGTTTTCATGCCCTTTCCCTGCAGAAAGTTATGATGTTCAACCTTGTCCAGTATAAACCACTCCTTCTTTCTTCATATTTCTTTCATTTTTTTAATAATCTTTTCTATAGCATGGTACTTTGAAGTTGGACTTTTCATAAGCCTACACATGATATTACCAAGTGAGGAACTAACATCACCTCTACTGCATGATGATTGTGGCATCTTTAAGATAACCTCATTATGCCTTCACATTAGTAACTATTTATGTCAAACAGACATAACTTGAGTAGATGAAGTTTATTCATGTTCTAGAAATATGGCCCATAGATTACAGACACTGTAGGGCCTAGTCACTGGAAATGGAGCACAGCCTGCCAGCCTCATGTAAAGGCATCGCACTGCCTGAGGCTCTGATCAGGTGGAGTAAACACCACAGTCACATGAAACATTCTCATCTAATCTCCTGAGGTGTTTACATGAGACTCACTATGTGGTAAGTAGGTGCCCTTTTCACAACAGTCTCTCCACTGCCAAAACTTTGATACCAAGGCAGGAAGCAATAAAGAAAGCTATAATTTCATTACAAAAGTCAGAGAAGGTAAGATCCAAAGTATCTCCTGAGAAGGGAGAAGAAGTAACTAATCTCTGAGGTATGTACCTAACTGAAGAGTCTGTGCAGGTGCCTACAATGACCATGTGACACAAAAAGGAGGTGGAAGAAGTCTGGGCTTGCTTATGCACCCCCAAACACTGAGGATGGGGAAGAACTCCAAGAGGTTTTTAATCTCCATCCCCTCGCAGAAGTTTCTGCTGGGTTCATGCATCTCTATGGGATTTCATCTAATGTTGCCAGTGCTGAAGCCTTGCTGCTGGTGGAAAGCAGTTGAGGCTTGGAACAAGAGCTAGCATGTAGTTTGCATCTCATACCGTGTCCTCAAACCTTTAAAATACATGGGAAGAGGTTCAGCAGATCATTTGTTTTCCCAGTCCTTTTATGAAGCTCAAAGCGGCTAAAAAGTAATCAAGAAAGTCCTACCAATGAACTGAAATTTCTGCTCTGCCCTGTGATCAGTCCCTGTATTTTGAAATTGTGCAAACATTTCTTTATGCGTGGCAGCCTATAAAGAGGGTTTTTTCCATATTGAACTGCAAATAATGCCAGGGCAAAAATTCAGAGCTAGAAACATCACCTCATCTTTCAAATGTCCTGTTGGCTTCAGTAAATACTGGGGGAATCTCAAGCAAATGTGGTGCCTCAGATCATGTGTTTGCTGTTTACGTGGGCATTTTAGCTAGGGAAGATGCCACTGAGATAAAACAGATTTGTGTTGTGTTATATCATCATGAACTACAGAAAGACATAGAAAAAGGGGTGTATTTGACTGTGTTATAGTTTCCTTTAAAACTACAGATGGTCATATTTAAGACATGAGTTCACTTGTTACAAATAATGAAATGTCATTAAAATGTGTCTAAGGGAGTAAAGTTTTCCTTTTTAATCCCTATTATATTTATCAGATGGTACCACAAGGTATTTTTTAAAACTCAGGCTTGTTGGGTTTAAAAGGATAAATCTAGGAAAATGCTTTTTGTACACTAATCCCAGGAATGGATCCAGAGGCCTCAGGATTTCTCCAGCTGTTCTTCCAGCACTGATATCCCAAAGGCAGAAAATAGCTATTGTTACCACTCTGTTAGCATAGCAAGTGGTACAGAAGTAATAAGAAAGATACTAACCCAGTTATGCAGGAATATTTCTAATTTTACCAAATTCGATATGCCTACCTGAAAATCAACCCTATGATTTCATTTGGGCATAGTGTTCTTTATCTCTTTCTGTTCATTTTTGCTAACATGAAAATATTACATTTCAGAGAAGTGCTATTGACTTAGACAAAACTTTAGGTTGAAAGCTTACATAGATCAGTTAGGAATAAATGAACTCATCTACAACCACACTGCTTTTTAAGAAGGTACATCTGATTTACCTGGGTTAAAAACAATATCTATTAAGACATTCTATGTGAATTTTATTTAATGGATATATCATTTCAGCATTTATTTAAAATATAATAATACCATTTTTTCAGCCAGAGAAAGCAAAGAATTGTAATACTATGAGAAATGGATTCCCAAGGATGACAGGAAGATATTTTCCATGTTAATCTGTTTTCCACAAAGCATCCCTTGTTTCATTTTAATAAATAAATTCCATTAAGAAGACAGCAAATGGGAATGAAAGTTCTTCTTTACAAATAAAGGAATAGCTCAAGGAGCTTCAGAAGGGATGGTTCTGCCTCCTCTACTGAACAGAACATCATCCTCCTATGTGAGCAGTACTGCTAGTTTCACAAACACACCCTCTAAAGTAAGGTGTTCAGTGTAAGGGTGAAGAAATCTAGCCCAAAAACAGTTTACTTCCAGGTAAGTTTCTGGCTTTGCAGTTCCTGCAATAGTCAAAAGGAAAATGGATTCCTGCATTGTAAAGGAAACTTGATTTTGAGACAGCTTTTTTCTCCTGTACTGTCAAACCCTGGAGCCTGGTGCATGGTTGTCACAGTATACCCTGCCTCTGGTACCAGGCTGAGCCTGCCTGTCAAAAACCTCCACCAATAAATCCACCCCACATCACTGATGTTGGCACTGCCCAGATATGGCCCTAAACCAATCAGATGGCAACCCGGGAATTCTTTCAAATCTAAGGCATAAAAAGACAAATCACCCGAAATAAACTCTCCATTTGCTGTTCACCATCCAAGGGGTTTGTGTGTCTGCTTTCTCCTCCTGGGCCACCCCTCCCCCACTCAACACACAGTTACACATTTTTTAATCTTGACACATGAACCCTAATGCAAAAGCTGCAACAAAATTCTTTTGGTCTCTTGTGCTGTTTTTGGATGGGGTAAAATTAATTGTTTTCATAGTGGTGCTGAACACAGTGTCGATAATATAGAGATGGCAAGGAAGTTGTGGGTGCATGGGAGCTTGGGAGAAGACACAGCCAGGACAGGTGACCCAAACTGACCAAAGGGATATTTAATACCATATGATACCATGCTCAGTATATAAAGGCGGAGGGAAGGAGGAAGGGGAGTGTTTGGAGTGATGGCGTTTTTCTTTCCAAGTAACTGTTATACACCATTATGCCTGGTCTCCTGGAAACAGCTGAATGTCTGCCTGCCTATGGGAAGCAGTGAACTCATTCTTTGTTTTTTTCTTTGCTTGTGTGCACTTTCGCTTTCCCTATTAACCTATCTTTTTCTCAACCCACATGTTTTCTAGCTTTTACCTTTACAGTTATCTCCATGATCCTGCTGGTGGTGGAGTGAGCAAGCAGCTGCATGTTGCTTGGTAGCTGACTGCGGTTAAACCACAACATCTCTGTTTAAGGAGAATTACATCAGCCTCCAGGAGAAAAACAGACCTACTTTAAACCTAGACTGCACTTTCTTTGTCCAGACAATACGAAAGAAAAAACAAGAAATCAAGATGTGAAATGTAAGCCAAAGTACCATTGGTTTCCTAGCCCTCTAAAAGCATGAGGACTGGAAACAAAACTGTAAGTGACCCTGTGATAAACACAACCCCAAAGAGGTCACCATAGTAACATACACCATACAACAGGTACTCCTTTGCTCATAATCTTTTCCCTTGGCCCCCTTCAAATGCTGCCTATGCAGGCTCCAGTTGCCTCCTACCTCTGAAGCACCTTCTTCCATAGTAGTAATGTTTCTTTTCAGAGTCTGACACATCACCACAAGCTTTTCAAATGAAAAACAAGGGCCTGAGAAAGTCTGCAATGGTCCATCTTTCTCATCATGGTCCTCTCTTTTAAGCTACTGGGGTCTTTTCTGAATGAATTATTTTCTAAGTACAGCTGCTAGATAAGTATTGGAAATCTGTGCCTGGAACTGGAAGAGAACAGGATTTTTGAGCTGAGAAGTGTGGGACCCTGGAAGGGAGGAAGAAGAAGGGGATGCCAAACGGGGAGGTTCAAAGGCATGTGAGATGATGACTCCCTGGGCAAGTCTACATTTAGTGACTATCGTCTGTATTATCACTCCCCCTCTGCCTTCTGGGAGGAGAAGGGTGGAAAGACTTCCTCTCTGTGAACCAGTTTGGAAGAAGATGTGTGGGAGACATGAGGTTTATAGAGGGGATCTGAGAGAGCAGCAAGGGATGTCATAGCAGTGCGTCAGTAGGTCAAGGGAACAGGAATTGCAGCCTCCATCCTGTCCTCCTACACTTGCATCTGGAGACCTGTGAACAGGGCTACACTTTGGGGTGGAGTATGCAGGCAGAAGGCCCACTGTCATATCACCCCCTGCTTTCACATCTACCCCATGCACAGCACTGTGCCCTGCACTGCTGCCTGCTTCTCTTTACAAAGAAGGAAAATCCATAACGTACTTCTCCAGCATATGCAAGCACAGCAATGCACTTTGAACTGTGTTTCCTCTAAAAATGTCTCAGATAAAACAGGTGCAAAGATAAACCACCCAATTCTCTGTCAAAGAAGCAGGGTGCTGACAACACTGTCCACTGCACACAGATGTACCAACACACTCCAAGTATTGTTGTAGATTAAGTATTTGCACTAGCAGACCTTTGCCACAAGTTTCAAAATGCTGGAGCATTATACGACTAGGATTCCTCCGATTACAAGGCAACAGCATCTTTTCTAAGAAAAACTGCACTGCTAAATGGATACAACTATCTCTTATATTACTAGAGTTACCACAGAACATCTTTACTGCAATTCCACTCATTCTGGTTCATGTACTCTGTGGTTGATTTTAAACCCTCACATCTTATAGTGGATAAATAAATCATGTATTTTGTTTTCAACTAATATAATATAATGCCAGACAGATGTTGCTTGGTCCAAGAACTGATCCAAGCTTTTCTCCCAGAATGAGAGCAAATTCTTTAATAGACTCAAGATTGAAACGTAAAAATTATAACTATGTATATGTATGTATGTATATATATATATGTATAAAATACCTTTTGCTCTAAACAGGCCTAGGGGAAACATGAAAAAGCTCTATTCCAATGGTTTACACTAGAGCTGTCTTGTGGCTCAAGGGATTGATTCATAGGTCAAAAAAAAACTTGCAATGAAATAGCAGCAAAGCTATTTTCAAGCTGCGTTTTCCAAGAAACAATATTGCAGTTATATTTTACCACTTATTGCATTATGTATTCACCATTTATGCAAACTAAATAAACATCCCTATCATTTATATGAGGTAAGACTGCGTTTACACATATGTCCCTCTGACTAGATCCACTGTATTGAGTTAATGTGGCAAAGCTCTCATAGTGGGGGATCTATATCTCTGTATCTAGGACTAAAAAAGATACAGATATCTCTATCTCTGAGAAGCTGCTAGAAACTTTACCCATGTCCTACAGAGCCAATGCCAGTCAGCTCCAAGACGGACCCACCACTGGCCAAGGCTGACACAATCAGTGATGATAGCAATGACTCTGTGATAACATATTTAAGAAAGAAAAAAGTCATTGCTCAGAAGTACTTGCAGCCAGAGAAGAGAGGGGTGAGAATATGTGAGAGAAACAACTATGCAGACACCAAGATCAGTGCAGAAGGAGGGAGAGGAGGCCATGACAAGGCACGTCACCACACTGGTGAAGTTTGTGGAGGACTGGAATAGGATAAGGGGAAGGACTTCTCTCCCTGAGAGGAAGCAGGGACAGAACAACATCAAATGAACTGACGGTAACCCCCATCCTCATCCTTCTGCACTGCTGTGGAGGAGGACATAGAGAATTTGGAATAAAGTTACGACCAGGAAGGAGGGAGGACTGGGGGAAAGCTGTTTTTAAGATTTGGTTTTCTTCTCATTCTCATACTTTCATTTTGAATTGTAATAAATAAAATTAATTTGTTCAGGTTGGGTCTGTTTTGTTCATGACAGCTACCAATGAGTGATCCCTCCCTATGATTTTCTCAACTCATGAATCTTCTGTTATATTGTCTCTCTCCTGCTCCATTGAGGAGGGGAATGTTAAAGTGGCTTTGGTGGGCACCTGGCCTTCAGCCAGAGTCAAACCACCACACCCACACACAGACACTACTTGAGGTCTAGAACAAAGGTTCAATCTTGAACATACTTCAGTCCAAAGTATGGATTCCAGTCTTTATATTGTCAATGCTGGACTTAAGACCCAACTCCTTGTCCTGGCTTCTCTTCATCAAACTAATATCTCAGCCTTAAGTAGTGCTAATGTAGCTGTATCACTGACAAAGTTTTACTATCAACCTCCATTAACATTTGTGGCCACCATTTTAGCATAGACTAATGCATAGACTTCTTCATTGTTTATTTTGCTCATGACAAAGTAGCTTTCAAGAGATCTATCAAGACTTCACCTTCCTCTAAAGAGAACAGGTAAACCTGTTTGATTTGGTGAATCAGCAAACAGGAAAAATAACCATTTGTGCAGTAGGAAACCATAAGCAGCTGTGAGTGGTTTGGTATATTTTATATAATGTATGTTCATCTGGCAGAGTTTTCTGGCGTCCTTTATTCTGCCCTCAATAGTCGTCTTAGTCCCACAAGACAGTAACTAATATAGAAGTATTATTCAGTCCTCAGTGCACAAAACAGCAATCGCATTTGTGTACATTGTACACAACAAAATTCTTATATATGATAACTACCTGGAATGAGGCAGCTTGGGGTGACTTCTGACTCCGTCACTGTTTTTAGTGCCTGCAGAGTTGTACCCACTAACCAGTGGCTTGCCATTCCTCATTCCCACCACACTGCGGAGGATCACAATGCCTCGTTTCTTCCTACATTCCGTCATTTTGTGTTTTCCATGCTTCCAGGAGCACTGTTGCATGCTATCCTCTTATTAGCTTCTTTCACAACTTCATCCTACACAATCTTGTCCTCACACTTCTTTCTACTTGGGATAGAAATCACTGAGATACAAAATCAGGGCCCTATGAAGAGTTTATTTTCAGCCATTTTTTCCTATGTCTCCCCCTGACTAATTTGTATTCCCTCAGTGAACAGTACCAGTCTCTGGACTGCAAGAATTCAACTGCCTATCAAACAACAAAAGAAAAGAGAAAAGCAAGAAAATTACCTGGCTTTTATTTCAGTCCATTTCACAGATAGAAATCCAAGTTTTGAGTAGCTTTCTGCTCCCTGCTTACCAGCAGAGAAATGTTAATATCTAGTTATATGCTTTCTCCATATCACACACCTTCAGCAGAAAGTACAGTTATATACCTGGTATTACACAGCAACCTCCAGTTATGACAATTTTTGTATAAATGCTACAATTGCCCCCCAACCTAAATAAATCGATGCTTCATTGAAGTAGTTTAAGATTGAAGTCTCTGCAGCTGATTTTTAGAATCTGGAAGAGACATACACCTTTTTTTGGTAAATTTCCTTTCTTTTTTACCAATCTCCATTTTTGGAGATTTGTAGTGGTGCAGAATGGAAACAGGTCCACTGTCTGAGTGTCTTACACTGGGCTTCAAACTCCACCAGCAACAGTCAGTCTGGATAAAGCTTGAAAAATAAACTCCAGAAGCTAAAATGTAAGTTGGACAAGAGCAGCCACTAGGTTTTGAAGCTCATCTCTAAACCAGCCTTGTTATTTTGGGTACTGCTTTCTAGCTGTTGACTAGCTGAAGGTGGCGTTAAGTGGTAGCAGCAGGAACCAGCAGCATGGCCACTGTGCAGTGCTTCATGAGACAATCCTGATGGTGCCCAACACCAACAGTACATCAGACAGATCTGTGGTGCAAGACACAACTATGGACAGAACAATCCTAAAATGGCTAACTTGAAAAATACTAGGTAAAAATTACATGCTGTTTTCCATCACATAATACATAACTGTGGAAGAGCCTACACTGACAGGCATCTGAGCTTTATCAATCAAGTCTACTGGACCCTAGGCCATTGAGATGAACTATGTCTTAGCTGTTGTAAAGCAGTTAAGCATTTGGAGGAAATTACTGAAGAACTGGTTCAGTTTCCTGTTTCTTATGAACTATGATGTTAGTGATACAAAAAACAAAACAAAACAAAACCCCAGCCCAAAGGAAAACATGAGAAAGTCTCCAAAATCAAGAATTTCTTTTAACAAAATGAGAACAAAAGGGAGGATGATATAGATATGTAGGTTGCCTTGTCCTTTTTTTTTTTTTTTAACTACTAGAGTAATTATTGTAGTTGCTATAGTTTGAGTCCCTGTCTCAGCTATAGCATCCTCAAATGCAGTTTGGGTTCCTGCCTCAACTACAGTCCTCTGAGAGTGCTGAATTGTGGCCCAATAGGCACTATGTCAGGGACCCAGTACAGGGTGAGAAACTGCTGATTTTCATTGCAGTTGGCAAGGCACCTTTCTATCAGGGGATGCATATGTTTGCCGGGGTTGATCAAAATGTTCAGGTGTGCAGTCACAGATAAAAGGAGGGCCTTTCAATTTTTGTCTAATATTTAAACAGTTTTGGATTACTTAATAGCATAATAGAGGTAAATTAAATCTTAGAGAATAAGAAGGAGAAAGTATTCTCCATTTAAATAAAATCTAGGAAAGAGAGACAAAAGAAATATGCATTTTAAAGTCTATCAAATGGTATAGAGGTTCAGCAACACCCTTCTAATTAAAAAGACCTTCTAATCAAATAGACAAATTACCCAACCATTGAAGAAGTAGTAATATAAAGACTTTAAGTTAGTAAACAAACAGTAAAACTCCATAAATATTTATATATATAGCCCATAGTGTGACACATTTATTTCATTTGTATTCATCAACACACAATCATCAAGCCAGATTTTGCCTGTTTGAGAAGAACAGATTACAGAAAACCATACCTAGCCATAATTAACCATAATTTAACAAAGCACATTGTCCTTAGATGCCCTGAGAGAGTTCAGTACTCAACCATTTATTTGCTATTGTTGCCTTGGATACAAGAACTGCTTTGAATCAATTTGTTAATTAAGGCACTGGACTTGGAAGACTCTTTGCATTCTGGCTTCAATCCAGCCAAGCACTTAATGCACCTGCGCTCTTTAAGCACTAAAATTGTTTCAATAAAATAGGACAATTTATGATGTTAGAGTTCAATTGCATGCCTAAGTCTTGCTGGATTACAGCCAGAACATATAATACCTTGCAAGAACAGACTCCAAGCAAGAATTATCATTAAGAATGCAAGTAGGATAAATGTGATGCATTTTTTACTAAGTAAAACAAACGAAACAAAAAAACATAAAGTGTTTGCTTCTTAATTTACATAGATATTTACCTGATTAAAAACTTTAATACATGACTGTTCATCTAATGCATAAAATCAGCTTTATGGGGTCCAACATCAAATGATGTAAATAAACTAAGTTAACCATATATGTTATTGACCCATGACCCACATCAAAGCACACAGCATTAAGAGGAACACACATTGGCTGTGTTCTGCAGAGTAAATTTACAGTCTTCAGATTCACAGTATGTTAAAGGACTACTACATTTACCAACAAATTTTTAAAATTAAAATATTCATTGCAAATTATCTGCAGATTTTAAAGTGAAACAGAACCTTTCTCCAATACCCTTGTCTTCAGATTGTTTGACCCTTATCCCTTATAGCTGAAGATGAACAAAAATGATCCATCGTTAACAACGTAGGAGATCAAGTGTAATTTTGGGGCTTTTTTTGCTAAATGGAATTACAGTGTAACCATAGCAATGAGGGAAGAAAAAAGCCTCACAGTAGTAGAGAACTATAACTAGAAGCTCTTAGTCCACTCTGCAGAAGAGCAACTAGGTTGGGTTATACATTGCTCACACTCCCCATTTCTTTGAACCCAGGGCTGATGTTGCCTTCCCTTCCCAGGAGACATGGCTTCACTCGGCCCAGGGCTATTCTACTGGTACAAAAGATAATGAGTAATCAGCTGGAGGAGTTTGGGGCAGTACTGGGAATGAAGCTCAGGTTTGACACCTGCCGAATTTTCCACTGTGAACAGTCAATTCACCCTTCACAGGCCATAGGCCTTGCTTCCCACCTAGGGTGCAGCATTAGGATACAAAGATGGAGTATTCAGGCCCCTGGGTTTTCTCCTCAGTTGAGCTGGACATGCAGTCGAAAAGCAGAGTCAGCGGAAGAAGGAATTAGGATTTCATCACATTTGTCACACCAACATAGCAGATCCCCCTACCACACTCCATGCTCATGGCCAAATGAAGAATATCCACTGCCCAGCCTCTTTTCTTCCTCACTCCTTTCAATAATGATTGAATCGGCTAGATGAGCTTTTGAGTCCAATTATACTCTGCCTTCAACCATGTAATTGACTTTCTGAAAGGGTTACTGTTCTACTTTAAAGCATTCCAAATGAAGTGGCACAAGTGAGAGTACTCTGTAGCCCTTGGGAGAGCAAAAATTCAAGCCTGGGTAGCAAAGACTTGGAGAGTCTATTCTGACATTTAGCCTTTACCTATACAACAGAGATAGCAATGCTTTCCTAGTGTGAAGGGATGCTATGTATATTTGGAATACAATCCAAGATCCCAATAGGTAAGATAAAAATTTTTAAAAAGTATTTATAGACAAAGAAGAAAATAATTTTTCATTTCTCTCTGCCAAACCAGATTTCAAACAGAGTTCCCTTACTCTGTCCTTGCAATTTTTTATGTTCAGTGTTCTCTGGTATATGGGAAAAATCAAGAACATCATAAGAAGTATCCCGTCTAACTTCTCCCTCTCTCACTATCTTACCTTAAACTAAATAAAACCAGGAGAAAAACATCTACAGATCAATTAAACTCAATAGGCTGAAGATACCCACAAGGGAGCAGTCATAGTTTAAGCAAACAAATCCTGTTTAACGCTCTAGAGGACCATTAGCAAAATGCTGCATTCAAGTTTTACTGTTCTCTTTTAAAATTACTGTTTAATTGCCACCCACTGAAATACCTTTGCCAGCTCTAAGAAAGGAATTCAGACAGATCAAACTGGAGTTTACTAATTAATTTACAGATGGGGGTTATGGGCATGTACAAAGTTGTTGTCTGAAGCCAGATAAGGAATCATCTGGCTTTGCTCAGTCTCAGAGGATAGGGCCTGAGCACTCAGCTCTGCTGACCCCTTACTCCTCCTCAGGACCTCTTGGGGTTCATTCAGAAAGCCCGAATTATTCCTGTGATGTGTCCAAACACCTTTTAAATGCTCAGTCTCACTGACCCACATAAAATAACTTCAGGTGTTTTCTCAGCTTACACATTGGCCATAACTCCTCCTTAGACTCTGCCCAGTGTGTAGCCAATTCTCGCATCTCAGAGTTGGGGAGCCTTGCACCCGAATAGCATGCAGACCCAGCCCCAGCTCATGGCCACTGACCTGCCATGTGCCAGCATTGCTCCCTTCACTGGTTTCACCCCCAAGAACTGGCCAAACCACATGCTGCCCCTTGTCTGTTAAACAGGCACAATTCTCTCTAAAGCACAAGTCTGCCCTCAAGCTTCTTGTACGTAACTACTACAAAAAAGGTACATAACAACAGAAGAGAATGGAGGACGTAAGACATAGACAAGGCTGCATAGAGAAACTTTAGCACGTTCCTCACTTCTGGTCACGTCCTAACTGGGCC
>WEKY01033590.1:8380-102703 GCA_013390045.1 Picathartes gymnocephalus
AAAAAAAAAAAAAGAGCTGCAGTGACTTTGTGACTTTGCTTCTGACAAACTGGTTCCAGCGCCGCCAGGTAAGCGGATCTGCAGCCCTGAAGTGATCCTCCCGCAGTCCCCAGGGTGTTTGACCTCCGTTTCAGGAATCCTACAGCAAAATCTGCTGGGATAAGTGTAGCGTTTGTAGGAGCAGGTAGGAAAATTGGCAGCGGCTTGGCTCCCTTCCCAGCCCGGGCACAGCCTTAGCTTGTGCACTGGTGCCTCCCAGTGCCCGGAAAAGGGAGAAGCAGAAAGCTCCAGGAGAAGAAGAATTGAAGATTGTTTCAATTTTTTTTTAATTATTATTTTAAGTCAAAGCATTCCCTGATATCATAGAATCACAGAATATGAGAATGGTTTGGGTTGGTGAAAACCTTCATTATTATCCAGTTCCTAGGCATTTCCACTAAACCAGGATGCTTGAAGTCCCATCCAACCAGGCCTTGAGCACTTCCAGGGAAGTGTTAAATACCTGTTCATGCTTGGAGGGGGAGATCAGGAATTCCTGGTGAGCTCAGGGAACAGCCAAGGAGTCCCGGGAATGGGGAGAACAAAGCTTCTCCTTGCTCAGTTTGGTGTATTAACCACAAAGTGCTGCCGCTCCTCTCCTGCCCCCTCCAGCCCCAGCAGCCACAGAATGAGCCAGTAAAATCTTCCAAGAGGAGAAAAATGAGTTTATGGCTCAAGGATGGGCCAGACACAAAGCAGAAGCTTCAGGATCAGCGGACACCATCCCTGGAAGTGTTCAAAAAACCTGTGGCCGTGGCACTTTGGGACATGATTTAGTGGTGGCTTGGCAATGCCGGACTCAACCCTAAGAGGGCTTTTCCAGCCTCATTGATTCTGTGATTCTGACCCATCAGGGGAATTTTGGCTGCTGAGTGCAAACCAACAACTCAGCTGCCAGCTCTGAGATGCCTCAGGCACCAGAGCTTCCTGTTCTGCATCACCCGAGTGTTTCTCAACCCCCTGGGCATCCAGTTCCAGTGCCTGGGCACCCTTTCTGTAAAGAAATTCTTCTCTAAAATCTAATGTGCAGCCTCCCCTGGCTGAGGGAGAGCCTGGCCCAGCTGGAGGCCGTTTCCTCTGCTCCTGTCCCTCGTTCCCTGGCAGAGGTAACCGCGTGTGCATAAATCTGGGTCACGCCGAATGCAAAGCCAGCGAATCCCAGGAGGACGGGGTGCCCCTGACCCCGTCCCTGTCCCCTCCTCTCAGCAGCTCCCAGGGCACACTGAACCCCCGCAAACACCGGGGGCTCTGCTGCTGCAAACCTTGCTCAGCACCTTCACTGCAGCTTGGTTGGGCTCTTTGCCTTATCCAGCAGGTAAATAAGAATATTCTGGGGCCACCCAGGCCAGGTCTGTGCCCTTTGCTCCCACCCAAGGCCACCACGGCAGGAGGAGGTGGCAGCTCCCCGGAGAAAGCCTCGTGTTTGCTTTGCCCTCTGGTGGGCACTAAAGCACCTCGGGGCTGAACTTTCTGCCGAATTGTTCTGTATTTCCCTACAAGAGCCCATGAAATCAGGGATTTGGGATGTTGAAGTCTTCCCCTGCATAATGAAAGGATTCATCTCAGCCCTCCGTGCCGTACTGACTGCTGCTTTACCTTTTAATGGTCATTATTTCAAGCCTTCCTTACCATTCTCCTATCAAATGACATTTATTCCACCAAAGGGAATTTTAAGGGCATCTGTGTTTTGTTTACTTGAAGTGGGAACAGGAAGCAAAGACTTTTTAGGGCTCTTTGTTTGGTGTTGCCATTTAATTAGTTTGTAAAGGATTCTTCCAAGGGCTGGAGAAAAATGGCTCAAGGGAATCACAGGATGGTTTGAGTTGGAAGGGACCTTAAAAATCATCTCATTCCACCCCCTGCCATGGGCAGGGACACCTTCCACTATCCCAGAGTGCTCCAAGCCCTCTCCTGAATTTAGGGCAAGTGGCTTTTAAAGCCATGACCTCTTGAAAGGGACATTTCACCTGTCCCCACCTCCTGCCTGCCTGTTTTTGTGGCCATGGTTTCCTTCCTCCCCTCACAAACAGTTTTTCCATGCAATTGGGTCACCTTTGAAAGTCAGCGCTCAGCAGAAGCGCAGTTACTTTGTTTAAAATAAAAACATGTATTTCTATCACCTTAGGAGTTGTTTCTCTTTCGGCACAGGGACCCTCTGATCCTCCCACCTCCTTTTATCAGCATCTTCAAAAGAGAAAGGCAGTTATAATTGCTTTCTCTCCCCACCACAGAAGAAAGGCAGAGGCTGCTGTTCCCCTCCATGGCATCCTGAGAAGAAACACGCTTTGAGCAATCATTTACAGAACAAAAATAACATCTGGATTTCAAAGGGCACAGCAGTTCAGAAGAATGAGGCTCCCTCCTCCCTCCCCTGCCATCAGCTCCTGCTGATTCCCACCCTCTGCCTCTCTCCTCATCCCAGGGGCTTCTCCCTCTCTCTGAGCATTGCTTTGCTTCTGTCACAGAATCCCAGAGTGGTTTGGGTTGGAAGGGACATTTAAGATCATCCAGTTCCATCCCCAGCTATGTGCAGGGACACCTTCCACTGTCCCAGGGTGCTCCAAGCCCTGTCCAGCCTGGCCTTGGGCACTGCCAGGGATCCAGGGGCAGCCACAGCTTCTCTGGGCACCCTGTGCCAGGGTCTCCCCACCCTCACAGGGAAAGATTTTGCAAATATTTAATCCCTCTGGCAATCTGAAGCTGTTAATACCTAGGTGTCATTCCTGTGGAGAAGCAGGGAGCAGAAAAATGTGAAGAAACCAGGAGTTCCACAAGCCTGATTTCTTCCAGCTCTTTGATTTTTGCTGTATTTTTAGTTCCTGATTCAGCAGAATCCTCTGTCACACAAAGCATCTCCCCCACTCATGAATCCCATCCCCGTGCTGGGAAAGCTGAATTTTCTGTCCTTGCTATGAAGGTGATGAATTGGTATCTTCAGAGTTGTTATCAAAGGTGGCTGAAATTGCCCAATAAAATGTCCACAAGCTCTCAGGGACAGACTAATGAACAGGCCTGTTTTCATTAAGGCTAAAAATCCACCTGCAAACTGCCACATCCCCACTACTCCCTGCCAGGCTGCTGGAAAAGCACCTTTGGGACGTGTTACATCTCATTTCACCACTTCAACACACAAGTTTTGCAGGAAAAGCCTCCAAGAGTCTCTGAAAATAAAGAGCAGGCTTGTTAAAGCCACACAGAGATTCTGTCACAGCCTCCTGCAATCTCCTGCTTGGACAACTAAATTTCTATATATACATTTATAAATATAGTTTATATAGTTCAGCTGACGAATTGGTCACAGGGAGCACTGAAGGTGTCTGCAAAAATGAAATGGTTGATCAACTTTGTTTCTCATATAAAACATTCAAAACTCTAAATAAAGACAACCATTTTTTAAAAAAGCCATTTATTAGATATATGTACATATATACATATACATGCAAAATGATTTTATACACATTTACACAGGTTCAATTATTAATACAGTGCAAAAATGTCTAAAAAGGTACCAGCCCACCTTCTACAAACTCAACAAGTCTTTGGGAGAGAGGGGAAAAAAAAAAAAAACCACAACAGAGAATTACCAGCTTCATAAAGTGACTAAGCACTGCAAATCTTGAAATTATTGGAGTCTATTCTTTGCCAATTTGCTTGTGCTGAGCTGCTGAGTGAGGAAAAGAGTTTCCAAAAGACTTATCTTGCAAACTGACAGAATGAAGAAGATGCAATTCAAACCACATTAACCAGTTTGAAGTTGAACAAAAAGGGATGGATTCTTCTTTGGGGATTTGATTCAATAAAGGAATAATCCCCCGTTATGAGTCAGATTTTGTGTTCTCAGACTGCAAGTCATTCTTTTTTATTACATCTTAAAGCACTGAGATCAATGTAAACTATTCTATTCCTCTTGTTCTTTTGCCAGGAGAAAATGTTTAACTGTATAAATACCATGTGGATATGGGATAAATACCAAATTAAAAACAAAAATAGGTCAAACTCCATGTGCTCTGACTCACCCTGGAATCCCAACCCAAAATTACAAAGCTTGACTGATCCACGTAGATTCCTTAATATGATTTACACATATTACAGGAAAAAATAAAGGTTGCAAAGGGATTAAGACCAGCACCAAAGCAGAGCTTTGTTCATTGGTTAGGAAAGATCTAAAGATTCAGTCACATCCCCCAAAAATCCACAAAACAAAAAACCAGAAGTTTAGGCAAAGGCAGAACTGAACCAACTGATTTGGTCTGATTTTACCAAAACCTTTATAGGAAAACCAATTCAATAAAAGCTGGATTTAACCCTTCTCCAGTCTCTGTTAATTGCACAATTACCCAGACAGGCTGCTCTGGCACTCCTTTGCAGAGCTGTGGCTGCCCTCCCCCGGCTCAGGGATGGCTCTGGTTTAAGACAGCAGCAGCAATGTCACAGCTTTTCCCATCAGCTCTGCACAAGGCTGAGGAATGCCCAGCTGGAAATGCTCTGGGAGCCCCAGGGCAGAGCAGGGCTGCCTTTAGCCAAGCCCAGGAGAAACAGGAAAAGCTCTCCTGGATTCTTTAGCCAGAGTGAGGATAAAAAGCCAAGAGCAGGGAGTTGGTTCCTGTCCTAAAGTCCTTTCCATGAAGTTTTGTCTGTCTCTAGTATAAAATGCTTCATCCTTTCCCCACAGGATGATTTTTCACAGGAATCCAGTGGGTTGATACCCAATTTATGCTCCTGGGAAACGCCATCAGTCCCCAGATCCATTATCCTTAAAGTGATCCATTTCTAGTGTCAGATTTTCAGGGTGTTCTTCTTTCAGTTTTTTTGTTTTGTTTTGGTTTGGCTTTTTTCAAACTTGTAATCCAGACTCCAGAAGTAATTTATCAAGGAAAACTGGGACTGAACAGCAGGAAAATTAAGAGCAGCACCCCTCACATCTGTGGGGTCATCCTGCTGTCTCAAGGACAGTGCTTGAATTGTGGCTTCATTTCTCCACTTGCACTCTGACAGAAAACTGGGATAGTGACAGACAAACAACTTGAATCCACTCCCCTATAACAGAAAACCTTTCCCTTATGGCACACAGCTCTAGCTGTGTCCTTAAATGCCTGGCTAAAATATTCCTCCATCATTCCTACCAGACTATTCCTCACAGTTTGGAGGTTTTTATCACATTGCTGTTACAGTAAGTGCAGTGAAAAATAAATCCCTGTATTTTCCTCCTGGGAAAAGCTCTGGCACTAAGTCTGATGTCCAGGTTGTAATGGGCTGCCCGTGGATGCTGTTGCTGCAGTCAGCTGCATGCAGAAGTGCTTCCAAGGTACAGCACCACAAAAGTGTGGTCTGATCCTCGTGTTTGCATCCTGAGATTCCAGGAAAACTCACCGAGATACAAGAAAGGAATTTTCTTAAGTGTTCTTGCAAAAAAAAAAGACAACTCTGCTGCACATTAATCTCTTTGCAACCAGAGGTAGAGATTATGTGAGAGGGAAAATAAATCTTTGGTGAAGGAAATGGGGATGACCAGAAAGAAAAAAAAAAATATAAAAGGAAATTTTAGGACCGTAATTCCACAGTAACACACCTACAGCTCTCTACATCTCAGTTTGAATTTTTACAACCCCTCAAGGACAAGCTGCAGCAAACTGCTATGCATTTTTTTTTTTAACAGCCAGCCTAAATTATTCATCTATGCCCTAAAATGCCCCTGTGCACCTCCATCCATGACAGAGCAGAACATTCAGTGCAGCAGAGGTTGGGAATTCCAGCCCTGCAGTTCCCTGTTCCAAAGTGCACGCTCAGAAACTCATCTCGGTGTAAGAACTGACCACCATTAACCACAGGTGTTTCATGGAACAAAGAGAACCTGCTCTTGCTTTCCATTCCTGGAAATGGCTTTCTACTCACCAGCTACTCATTATTTTTAAAAAAAGGTGAAGGAGTCACTGGCCTGTCGTAATTAGGCTTGGAAGATTTATTATCCATACAGACCAAGCAAACATGGAATTGCCCTTATCCTAAAAGTGACCTTAGCCAAGGAAACAAAGGCCACAGGTGCTGACAGATCACTTACACCCACTTGGATTATTTTCTGCTGCCCCAAGCATATTTGCAATTAACCCATGAGCACACACTTTACTGCAATGTGCTGTTCAGCCAAGGAGATATTTATAGACTTTATGGTTTATGAAAGAGCCACAGCCTTTTCCTGTCCTTCCAAACCTACAAAAATGACCCTGAAGCTCACCCTCACCCTTCTCCCACTGATACTGCACTCACCTAACTACAGCAAACAACCCCTTTACTCACATTTCCCAAGAATCTTAACAAATTCCAGAGACAAAAATGTTACCCATCACTTTACCTTCATTTTACTCCACAATCTGAGTATTTGCAGCAGCAGGGCAAGACTGACCTGCCAAACTGTCACTGGGCCAGCGAGACAAGTGGCAAAATGCTGTCTGGATGGTGGAAGGCAATTGTTGATGGTAAGAAATTCCATGTGTTGGTGACACCTGACAAGCTCTACCACTCACCACGTGAAATGCAGCTGCACCCCTTGCTGTGTGTTGGACATAATGACAGGATCCTACTTATCCCAAGTTGCTTGGAACTCGTCTCCTTGCAACAACTATTGCAACAGATGGTTAAAAAACACTCTGAGCTATTTTTGGTCAGGTGAATACAAAAAAAAAAGTTGTAAAAACAGAGTAGCAAACCCCAAGTTTTTTTCATACACCACAGTCAGGCTGCTTCTCCAGGAGCTGCCTTGTCAGGATCTGATAGGAGGAAAGAGAAGCCACTCCTATGTGGAAGGAGATTTGCCACAGGTTCCGTAATCCATACAAGTAGATGTTGCATGAACAGACACAGAAAAGGAGCACAAATGTCTTCACCTTCCTGCCTGAGCTGTAGAAGAGGTACAGGTAACACTGCAAAAGGAGCAGAGAGAGAGTTAGCACTGAACTCTGCACAAAACCAGGCATCCAGCTGGGAACTGGAACCCATCTGCTGAGCATGTGAAGAGCAAAACGCTCACAGGAGAAAATGAAAAGCTCCCAGTGCTGACAGAGGAGTCACTTTTTGCCCTCAGGCAGTGACAGATCAGCCTTTCTCCTCTCAGGTCACAGTTTCCAACTGTGCTGATGCCACAGGCAGAGGTCAGCACGTGCAAAGCGCTGCAGGTTGTGCACAGACATTTTGAGAAGAAGCTGCTATAAATCAAAAGGAGAAGAGAGAACTCTCCTTTATTCAGCTTCCCTGGCTTCAGGTACTCACAGGGAAGGAAGCAGCACAGAGTCTTTCTTTTGAGTATTTAGATCAAAATTATTCTATTAGATCGAAATTAATACATTCACCTCAAAACTCTGCCATAAGCAGAGGTGTAGAAGGGCTGAAAGACACTAAATGGTATCATAACAGAATAAATAACTCCAAAAATACAGTAAAGTCTGCAGACAGTGGTCCCCAAACCATTATCCAAATGCAACAAGGGCAATGAATACACTGTAGGCACTAAGTTTATTCCTAGAAACAAAACTGCAGCACCTTCCAGGCTAAAAATTGAAGATTTTCCATGCCCTCAAGTTAAAGGTTGTGGAATTTTTTAGGAATTCAAGAAACCTTTCAAGAAAAACCAATTTGGAGCATGTTACATTTTCCTCATTCAAACTCTTCCATGTAAGGTCAGAGAAAATAACCCCATGATGGAAAAAAATCTAAGGAACCGCCAGGATTCAGTGTAATTTTTCATGTAAATTACACCATTGTCAATTATGTTGCTGTCCAATATTTGCTCAGTCTTTAAGGTGGTCGTGCTCCAAAGGTCCCTCACCAAGTCTGACACTGACAGGAAGATGTGGTGTCCATCCCTTTGGGAAGAAACCATTTTTGGGATGGCATTTATCCATCACACCCAGCCCCCTCTGACTTGTCAAAACATGGAAGCACTAAAAAAAGCCTGCAAATGCAATTTTCTAAAGGTCAAAATGTGCCTTGAACTGCTTTTGTGCCACTTCACTGGGATAAATCAGTGGAATCACCCAGGTAGGATATTAAAAAACCTCTGCTTAGCTGACAATGGCTCTGTCTTGTGAATTATAACAGCAAAATAATCAGTGAAAAATTTTTATTTGCAGTTAACATACCTGAAAAACACAGGCTAGAAAAGGTAGAAGAAAAGCTATCACATTTCCAATTCCTTCATGGTCCTCCTGTTGGGATTGAAAGAAGTGACAACTACGTCAGGCACAGCTTTTAGCAAGTGCTGCTTGATATCTGAGAACATTGTAAATATAGTCAAGAACCTCTTATCCCAGTTTATGTTGATTGACTGTAACAGTGTTAAACACCCAGATCAATATCATTGGATAAGACACCAAGAACTGAGGCCTATGTGACAGTTCCTGCTAAATAAAACTGTGTCAGGATACAAGCAGGACACTTCTCCTTTTTTAAAGTTGTTTACAGTCTCATGTTTATTTAAAAAAATTACAGAAAAGGATCTAAAATAAAATACAAGAATGGAGAAAAAAAAATCCAGGCAGCATGGTAAGAATAAAATACTAAAATATCAAAATTTAAACTTCTCTAGAGCAGAATAAAATGCAAAATGGTGTGGTATACAACAAAACACACAAGGTGCAGCAGGTGAGTAACCAACTGCACACTCCCTGGAGAAACAAAACACTTCTTGTGGAAAGATTTGTGCTCTGCTGAAAGGCAAAACAGCCACCCTTGAACTGGTCACCCAAAATCTCTCTGCCTTTGACTCATTCTCAGGTTCCAGAGCAATCAGGGTTACCTGAAAGGAATATTCTGCCAGGTGAACTCCTCGGATGAGGTTCAGAGCTCCACACATGATGTTCAGAACAAGGGACAGAATCCCCAGGGGAGTCACAGGCTGCATTCTGTAAGTAGGGACTTAAAAAGAAAGGAAAACCAGACGTTAGTGGAAGTTTGCACTGTTACTTTCAATCTTTTAATAGAAAACTCCACAATTGCACTGGTGCTCCACACTTTCAAAACCTTTCATGCTTGCTCCAGGGAAGACTGATTAGAAACAGAACCCCCTTTTTTATGCTGTGTTACAGTATTCAGTTATTCATACATCCAGAAATCAGCAAGAGCTCTGGAGTATTTTTAAACAGGTCAGCAACAGATTTTTTCTTGACCTACTTGGCATCAATGTCTTCTACTATGGTGCACGTAGATTATTTTTTGTTTCTTACAGCAGGTGAGGATGCTCAGCACTCCTCACAGATCAGCAGAAAAGCCAGAGGCTTTCACCACCCAAAGGTCTGGGGAAGGGCTTAGATTTCAGCCACCCATCACAGCAAGGCAGCAATTCATGTCCTCCTTAACCAGTAATTAAGTATTTCTTTCCCCTGGCAGTTTGAGGGCTCAGGCTGCCCACATTTCACAGGTAGTGAATTATCTCTCTCACCTTCTCTGCTACTACTTAACATCCACACTGCTGAACAGCAATTCTGCAGGATAATCTCATTAATACATCCCTAATTAAGGTTAAAGCAATTAATCATAAATGTGTGTTTAGCTTTGGGATCTGCTGTCTGTAATTCAGGGTTGTCCAAGAGCCCACCTCTGGTTTTCCTCACTTGTTCAACAACAGATCCCACATCTTGATCCTCACCTACATTTCATCCCTGCCCTTAGATCACCACAAGTAGGACAGTCAGCTTAAAAAAAAAAGATAATTTCCAGCTCAGACACCAAATCCAGATCTTCTCCTGCACCAGTGTCCCCAAGGAGAGAATGAACGAGCCCTCAAGAAAACTACCCAGCCCTCAGGATCTTCTCCCTGTGTCCAGGTGTATCCAGATCCTGACTGTTACAGATAAACTGCACCTAGGTAGGATATTCTGGCTTCCTCTCACTGCCAGATGAAACACCACAACAGCCACCACATGGTTTCAGAGAGGAAAACACTCCTGCCTTCCCCTTCAAGCCAGATTTTGATAGATGGATGTAAAAAGCTTTGGTGCCAAATTAATATAGGGATGTAAAGCACCCCTCATCTGTGTCTCTGTAATTAATTTGTCTGGCATGCACTCACACATTGATAATTTCAGCTCCAAAGCAATTGCAAAAGGAACTGTATTAACTCCATTTGATGTGTGTCACTTTGGGGAGCATTACTGGATATTACAGACAGAATGGTGTGAGTAACTCTGTCACTCAAAGGCAATTTGGCTTTTCTTTTGCTACACAGTGACATTTAAAAAAAACTTGTAGCAGCATCTCTATTCATTCACTGACCCCAGAATTCACTTCACTTCTATTTTCTCCTGCTATTCCTACTTCTTACTTTTGATTAATTCAATAATGTTGCAGCTATATATATGTGCAACTCTCCCACAGATATTTCCCAATAAAGACTGTTTCTTTTCCTCAAATTCTAAGGTTTACTTCAGAGGCATAAAATGTCTCTCAAACAAATTATGATTATCAAGCACAAGTGTCATTCATTGAGCAGGATCCTGCAAACTACACGTGCCAAGAGTTCCCAGTCTCTAGGGAAGAACAATGTAGGTCTCAATATACTGCTTCTGCAGCATGAAATATTATGTAAAAGTTACATTTTTTTTTCAGCCCAGGAGTATAAAAATAATTGCTGTCACAGATGCAGGGGAGATTAAAACATCCAGCTGCTCAGGGTTCAGATTCTGTGAAAATTGGTCTTGAAATGGTTTGCTGCAGAGATTTATTTCTGCTCTTAAATTCTGAGGTTTAACTCACAAACTGAAATTGCACAGAGAAGTGAGATGGGTCCTGCTAAGGGAAAATTATTTCGCTTCCTTGGGTGAAGTCAGTCATATTTTTATAAAGAGAATTTCATACTGGAATGGCCTATTACTTTACATAAGGGAAAAGGAGAATATAAACACTGTAAGTCCAAGACAGCACAACTCTGCACAAGCACAAATAAACCCTAATTAGGTTTCACACTGATTTGACTCTTCAAGCACAGAAGTTGTGCACTGCAGAGCACAAGATCCACACAGAAACGTTCTGGGAGCTGTGGGTGATGCACCAGCAGGTTTGAACACGTACAAAATAACTGCAAACACCCTCACATAGTAAAGAAATTGAAACCTCTGCCCATAAATGATTTTCTGGAGGGAAAATCTCTGGCCATTGCACAGGAGGGAGACAGCAGAGTGCGCAGCAGCTCGGATCTGCCTCCTGCAGGCACAGTTCAAGGGCTGGACACTGAGTCACTCACTCAAAGCTCTGCAGAAAGAGTGCCAGGACTGAGAAATGAAATCACACTGCAACAGCTCCAACAAGCACACAAAAGGCAGAGAGTGAGACAGCTTCAAAAACAACCCCTTGAAAAGGCCTCTGAAGGACTCCCCGTGTGCCTGTGAAAGATGAAGAACCCTCATGCAGGGGAGCTGCAGGATTTACCAGCTCGCTCACCAGACGAGTGGCACAAGTTGTTCTGCAGCTTCCCAGAGCCAGCTGCGATGTGCAAACTCTGCCTGCCCACAGAAAGCTCCTCGGAGCCCCCTGTGCCCTGCACACAGCCCCAGCGTCCTCTGGAGCAGCACCAGCTGTGCCCACACTGACAGGAGGGAGCTCTGAGCTGCCAGGGCTGTGTGCGTGTTGATCAAGGGTACAAGGGAAGGGTTTTTGTAGCAAGAGTCGGGCTGGGTTTAGTTAACAAAGGAAGGAACAAACAGAAAAAAAATGGAAATAAGAAAAGAAAAATCTCTTGTTCTCACGAACACTAACAAGGACAAAGCTGCCCCGGCTTTTCTGACCGTTTTCACACCAAACTGAGGAGCCAGAGGGTGAGTTCACCCAGCTCCAGAGGCCAGGAGCAGCTCCAGCCATGCGAGGAGAGGGATGTTTGGATCATCCCTGGATCGATCAATCTGCACCAGGGAGTGCAGTCCCAATTAAATTCTGCTCTCCTGCAGCCACAGTATTTCAAACAGTCTCTTGTAGAGCAGAGCCATCATATAAATAACATTAATATGGAACAAACACTATGCACACAGCTAAACTTAGAGCAGCAAAGTGGGATTCAGCTGGGAGGGAATGATGAGAAGAGAGAGACACAAGCCAGGAAAGCTGACTCCAGTGGAGGCAAACAGATGATCATAAACATGATCCTTAAAATAAAGGCAGAACAATCTGTAAGAGTGTTTGGGTTAGTCCAGAGAGAACAGACAGAAATAAAAAGCCAGATGGAAAGTAGAAGAAAGCAATAAGGAATAACAGAGATGTGAAAATATATTTCTGATCTGTGGACACAGTCTAGACCACAAATATTTACTGGCACTGAAGCTGTTCAAAATTAAAAAAAAAAAGTGCAAAGAATTTCTAAGCCTTGTCACAACATGAAAAGATTTAACCTTCAAGCACAGTTCTGAGGAGCACTCACAAATCTGACTGGCAAATGAAGTGGTTTCCATTCTATTTTTAATTCCTCCTGGCCAGTGCCCTTCTATACTCTAATTTAAAATACCTATGTCAAATTAGATTCCAGCTCATCTATCACAAACAGTAAGATTGAGCAACTGGAACTCAATTTTATTAGTGTTTCATAAGCCAAGAACAACAACTTAAAAAAAAGGAAATGTAAGTTCATGGCACTCCAGCTGCATTTAAACCACCGTGCTAATAGGATTAAAATAGAGAATGGTTTAGTGGTGGACTTGGCAGGGTTTGGTTTCTGGTTGGACTCAATGATCTGAAAGGTTTTCTCCAACCGAAACAATTCTGTGATTTCATTTTTGGAGCAGGTAGGCAGGACCTTTACTGTGCAACTGAAACACAAGAGGTACCATTTTTATAATAAAGAAGTAGAGGTTAGTACTTCAAGAGCAGGTAAAATGTCAGATTTTGTTAGCAAAAAGGCCCCTGTCAAGCCTCTGTGTTGTTTAAACAAAAACACAAATCCTCTTTCAGAATGTCAGTCAAATAAATTAAATTTAAAAAAAAAATAAGGTAAAAGGAAAAAGCAAAGAGGGGAGAACAACTCAAGCCAGACAATCTGGAAACAAGAGTTTTACCCTCAGCTCGTATTTTTCTCTTTTTTTTTTTCCCCTCAAAGTTGAAGAAACTCATTCAGACTGTAAATGCAGATTTTTTCATTACCACTTTGCAACAAGCCATGAATCGGTGGAGCTTCTTTGGAAATTTGAACAAACAAGGAGAATTTCCCATGGCAAATATCAAGCCCAGCCTACATTTTCCACACAGATAAGCTGATGTAAGGCTGGAAAAAGACTCCACAGCAGCCTCCAAAGCTCTGCTGCATACCTGCTGCGATGTCAAGCCCATAGTGACAGGAAAAGCCTCGCATGATGTAAACACACATTTCTCAGTAAAAAAAGAATCCACCACGTGTTTTTCTGCCACGTGCAGGGTGAGGGTGAGGAAATCTCCTGTCACCTGGTGGAGTAGTAACTTACCAACCTCCACATGGCCTCCTGTGTGCCCTCCATTGCTCAGGCCGTTCAGCAGCTCGGTGGCCTCCAGCTGCAGCTGCACCGGCGGCTGCAGCCTCAGCTCCTCTTCCACCCTCTGCCAGCTGCCCTTGGCCCGGCAGCCACGGGAGCTGTTGAAATGGTGTTTCACCTTCTGAATGATGTTATCTGAAACCACAGGAAAAGCTGCTCAAGTCACCTCTGAAAAACTGCTTAGTTAATCCTTAGTATTACTGAAACCTTAATTATGGCGATATTTTATCGTGTCAGAGTGTTCTCTTTAATTTCTTTCTTTTCTTATTGGTTTCAGGTATGAAATTCCACTGGTTAGGGTACAAAAATACTTATTTTAGGCATTATAGCACAGAATGGTTTGAGTTGAAGGGACATTAAAGATTATCCAGTTCCACACTCTGCCATGGGCAGGGACACCTCCCACTATCCCAGGCTGCCCCAAGCCCTGTCCAGCCTGGCCTTGGGCACTTCCAGGGATCCAGGAGCAGTCACAGCTTCTCTGGGAAACCTGTGCTAGGGCCTCCCCACCCTCAAATTTGAAGAATTTCTTCAAATATCTAATCTAAATAATAATAAAAATTATCTGTAACTGCCAGACAAAAGGTTAAGATCTCCGGCATCAAGTCCATCTTGGATCCAAACACAGGAAGGAAGAGGATTAAATTAATAAATAAAAATTCACACAGCAATATCAGGCACTCAGTAACTTAATAAAGTATAATAGTAAAACTGACAAAAAATGCATTTTTTTGGTTAAAAAGGAGCTTTATGCAATTAAAAGAGGCTAGAAATTCCCCAACTCCTGCTGAAGTTAAAAAAAAAAAAAAAAAAGGAGTAATGTGGATCTCAATAAGAAATTACATCCTGGTTGTAAAGTACCCTGCAGGGAATCCACTCAAAATCCAAGATGGTTCTGTAAGAAGCTTTCCTGATGTCCTGATGGATTTCTCCAGCTTTGACGCCTGAGTTTAACACTGTTACAGAAATCTGGAGAGGAGTGTGCAAACTCACTGCAGGATATTATCCTTTTCCAGAAAACTTTCTCACTGCAAGGGAATTGTGTCTTTCAAAGGTGTGAAGTTCAGTATGGCAGCTGCTACTTGGCAAGAAAACAAATTATATCAGGTTAAAAAAGACCCACTGGGCATGGTTCTGAAGTATTCTGACTCCAAGTCATGCCAGAAATAAAGCTCTCCATAATAATCTGTTCTGTCTCCCTTTTTTCCTGTACTCATCTGTCTCCACTTGTCAGATTTTTTTAATTAAGTTAGAAAGTGTCTGAGATATCAATTTCTTTTTTCTTCTCTGCTTGTTCATCAATCACCACAGCATTTTGTTCATAATAGATGAACTCTCAGGAACTCCAAACCAAATACTCCAATAGTTTAGGGCATTAAGATCTCCCCCTCCTCCTCCACATGCAGGCAAAGGAACACCCAGAGCCACTTTTATCATCAGCCTTTGACTAGGAGATGTTGTTTAACACCATCAATTTGGCACAGAGAGAGGATTTTTCCTATTAGAGAACAAAGTTACAAACCAAATTCAATAAAAGCATATGGTCTGGAAGCTGAATTGATGCTCCTTGTGTTGTAGGAAGCAGCAAATTCCCACCGAAGCTCTTCCAGGAAGCAGAAGGCCATGATGGTTGAGTAGCTGCTGGAGCAGATTGCCATGCAGGCAATATCCCCAGAAGAAAGGAAACTGAAAATGAAATAAAAAGAGCCACATCAACATAAAAAGGTGAAGGTTCTGCAGACCATGAAGATGAAGCTGTGCTTTCTGTCAGAACAAAATGTACAGACTGAGCTGAGAGAGCAGACTGCAAAAAAAAGTGATTTTTCTTGTTGTCATAGTCCTGCAATCCCTGTAGATCTATTTTTTCTTACACATTTATTCTTAACTCATCCAGGATGCCTGAGCACAGTGAAGATCACAACACAGACTTCATTAAATTGGTACCTCAGTACAAATCGAGGACGTTCTTTTCCCAGGCTGGCTTTCAATCACACTAATAAAAATCAAGGTGGCCAGAAAACCAATTTTGAAAGAAAATGCAGAAAAATGTAAAAGCAAGGAAGTTTGTTCCCAGGAAGCAGATTGATTCCTTGCTCCCCTTGAACATGGCAACATCATATTAACGGCAAGAGATATTTGCTAATTTGCACAACCCAGGATTTTCAAGCACTTACTGCTACATCCCAATAAAACTTCTACTCTAGAAGGGGTTCCTCTAACACTGAATCCATATTTATGTAAAAGTTTCCCCTTGCAGATGGTCCAAACCTTCCAGGAGATTTCTCAGGGATATCTTCCCTTGCAGCCCAGCCATTTGCCAGCAGGAAACCAGTTTAACATTCAAGTTTTGAAAATGAACGATTTGTTTCTTTTCTGCTGTCCTGATATTTCATCCCAACTTCATGTCGTACTCGTGGTTTCTATTGCACCACATTCTTATTTATTTGCTGTACTATGGACTTGGGATTTACAGTTTTGCTTGGCTCTGCCACCCCAGTTCCACTGGGGAGATTCCCCAAATTCCTGCTGCTCCCAGCTCCCAGCTGGGATCAACACCATGCCTGCCTAAAAGCACCTTTTGCAAGCTGTCCATAATTTATGGCCTTTTTGCCACGTATCCATTTGCACTGCTCCCATTGCAGAGCCAGGGCCGAGCTGCTGCTCAGACCACAGCAGATTAAAAGCAGCAGGACTTGTTGGCATCAAAGGGCACAAATCTGCTTTGAGTGGAAAGGAATTGAAATGAAAATCTCTGCTTTTCCAACTGTTTCAGTGTAAATTCCTGTATTTTTTAACTCCCCACAAAAAAGATGTTTAGCTTTAGCTTAGGGTCACTTAAAGTTTTCTTCCTTTTGCTCATCAGAAATGCAAACACAAGCTGAAACTAATTTCTTATGCGAGTTTAAACAAATTACTTCATTTCTTTCTCTGTAATTTCTTTAATAAATTTCTTCTCCTCAACTAAGTCATTCCAAGGCACTTGGATGCCCTCTTAAAGGGATTTGTAGAAATCCATGATACTCCAATTGCTAAGAGTAACGAGTACTGCCCATTTTTGCTACACAAAATGAAAATTACCATGAGTAAAATATATATAAAATAAGAAAAATACGTATAAATATGTAACTAAATATGTATAAATACAGTGTACATGTATATGTAAATATTTATATGTAAAAATGTAAATGTATAAATATAATGAAATCTGTATAAATAGAGTCTAAAACCAGTTATGCAAGTATATTATTATATATAGCATATAAAATACAATATATTAATGTATAAANCCCAGGCTCCTGCGCGGCACAGATCTGTGTCCTTGATCAACCATACAACAAGGGATGAGAATGATTTTTATATATAGACACACAAATATAATATATATATATATATATATAAAAATATATATATAAATATATAACTAAGCACATGCTCACTACACTGAGGAATAAGGCTTTAAAATCCTTGGAGTTCACAACCTAGACAAGCACTGTGGGATTTGAGACTGGAATTAGGCACCACAGACCATACTGACAGTATTATTTCAATAGAACACCAATCCCCAAGACCATTATTTCAAAAATTAAAGCCAAAAAAGCCAAGCAAAGCAGAGCAGGGACTCACTGAATGCTCAGGTTACGTCCTTTGGCCGTGCCCCGACTGGGATACCGTGCCAGGATGGAGGATAACGCCTTTAATCTCTTCCTGCATTCCAGAAAGTCCTGGTTGAGATGGAAATCTGTGGAGGCTGAGAGGGGAAGCCCATCCCTCACCCTCACCACACAGGCAAAGAAGATCATGGACATTCTCCACGGGAGTATTCATGAGGACAACCTGGAAATGAAAGATGGAGTGCAGTTCATTCCGAAATCCCAGGCAGGAATGTTGTCAGGATGAGTTTGGTCACCACTGGAACTGAACAGCACCTCTGGTGCCACCTCTGCCATTGAAAGGCAACCAAACTGTTCTCAGAGCTTGTGGTTCTGCCCAATTCTTGCCTCTCAGATTAAGAGGTAAGGCAGGGGATTTGACAGGGGAATTATCTACCTGAAGAATATTCCTGATTTCCCTCCTGCTTTGGCCAAAGCTCAGAAATGCTGAGTAAAATTCTTACAGGTGTCTGTGGAAGCTGCTAAACCCCACTGATGTGTTGCATCTGCACTGGAGTCCCAAAAAGCTGCCTGAGTGTGGCAGTTCTCTATTTTCTAGTGTAACACACAAATCCAAAAATAAATTTTAGGCTAGAGCCTGTCAGGTTCTTTTTACAGACTCACCTAGGGCTAAATATAGAATAAAAGTTGCCCTCTCTTGACTTCTTCCTCTTTAAGAGGTCACAAACTCCCGTGGAAAGTTATTCTTGGGCTTCACCTGGCACACTCAAACACGCAGAGATGTGTCCTTCAGACATACCATGAGGATCCAGGGCACGGTGTCAGAGGATTAACAGCACTTCACATCATCTCTGAAAGACAACCAGAAGGAACATTTAAAAAAACTAATTAATTGCCTGTGTTTACATGCATATTTACCATCAGATCTCCTGTGAAGTGGGAAAACATATCCTAGGAAGTGTTTTGCCTGAAGGAAAACAAACAATTCATTTTCTTATCCAATATATTCATTTCTAGACTCATTCAAAGATATGCAAAATATTTATGATGTCCCAATCGTAATTTTTTTTAAAAGTTGTATCAGTTAAAGAGCAGCTCTAAATCAGCAGATTTTAAGGGATTATCACAAANAAAAAAATAAAAAAAAAAAAAAAAAAAAAAAAAAGGGGAGACAAGGAAAACCAAAGGCATTTACTTGGCTTCAGGCAAACTACATAAATAAAGCATTTGGGAAATAAAAAGAAGGAAATAAAAATCACTTTGTGAACTCAAACTTTTGACAGAGGGAATGACTGCTTGGAGCAGCCCTGTATCACACAATTCATGAGCACGCTCAAAGGGCCTTTGAAATGTGGCTCATCAGGATGAACTCTTGTCTGAAAAGTCCAGAGAACAAGACCTTTTCTAACTCAAACTCTCCTGATGTCTGATACGGGCTGAGTTCTTGCCACAGGCAGCACTGAGAGGGTCTCGTTTCTACCCCACAGAAATCATTCCCACATAAGTTGTGGGAATCATCCCTCTGTCCAAGGTGCCAGCACGTTAAAGCAACTGCAATTACCAGAGGATAATTATCAGAGGAATTAGCAGAAAGCACAATGGCACAAAACTTGTTTCCTTAGAAAAGCAGATTAAAACTACAGAAGATCAGACATCTCTTGAGAAGTGTTATCTTGAACTTTTCAAATGGAGATTAAAGAATTAGATGTGATTTTTTTTCCCACAATCCCTCTCACAGTTGTCCTCCAGCTGTCATTTAAGTTGTAAAAGCAAACTAAGCTCACCAACTTCATTCCAACACACATCAAAAAGAAATTCAAAAATAATCATGATTATTTTAAATCAGCTTGAAACATCCCATCAATCTTCAATGTGTTGTACTTGTAGCCATTGAAGAAACAGTGCAGGAAACTTTTACACAAAAGTGAAATAAACCCAAAAAATATTAACTTTATCAGAAATATTAACTTTAACATAGCCAACTACTAAGCACAGTTGCTCAGAACAGCACAGTTTCAGGGTGAAGGGTTGGTAATGCTGATGAAGTTTAACTCCAAAATAACTCCAAAACAACTCCAAAACAGCCAGAAGATGATCAGGAAAATGAAAAAGCACCAAACTGAGAAATCAAAACATTTTCTAAAACCTACCTAGCCTATCAAATTATTCAGCTCCTATGCCACTAACAGCAAAGTTATATATAAATATAACTTAAAGTTTAAATTTAAATATATATATATTTTATAAACCACTAAGGATAACATCACCTACAGTTAACCAATTGCACACAGAGAGTTTTCCAACTTTCCAAGACATACAAACCTCCTGCTGCACTGCCTAAGGCTGTCACTGAGTACCAGCTGCTCATCAGAGGGATCCTTTGGCCTGGGAAAGAAAGATCAGGTGTCCACCAGGAAAACTTCCAAATTAAATGCCAGACCTCACTGGAGAAATGAATCCACGCTGCTTCCTCGGAAAACGAGGGCTGGGTTTTCCTTTTCCTTTAACACAGCCCTTGCTACCTTCCCATCAGATGATGTTTCGAGCTGTGTTATTTTGGCAAGTGACAGCCACCAACGGCACTGCCCTTGGAATTTTAACTACTTGCAAGCCAGTTCTGCCACGTCACCTGTGACCAAGCACGAAGTACCACAGCTTGCTGGCCTGATCAAGGTGTGCCATAAGCAGGTGACTCGAGGCTGTCACTGTGTCACACTGGCTGCCCTCTCCTCCTGCAGCCTCTCTGTCTGCACACCATCAGCAGCCCAAAGATCCACAACTGCCTGTACGTGGCAGCTCTTTGACCTTGGCTCTGAACTTGGACGATGAACTCAAGGCTTTGGATTCAGCAATATCAAATCTTGCAGCGTTCACAATTGATAACGTCACAGCAGCATCAGATCACCTGTTCTGGCACAAAGGAAAACCTTGGGAAGTGTTTCAAGGAACGGTTTCAGAAGAACAAGTTGTAATTTATGACTGAAGGAGACAATGCTGTGTTTTCACTACTTGAAGCACCTGTACATCCACCAAGGCTTCAGAATAAAACTGCTTAGTGCAAGACTCACATTAACAGCACCAATCTCAGAATAAACAGTCCTTCAGCGTATCTAAGTGACCTGGAGCACAATTCCCTCTTCCCTCGCTTCCTAGGGAGCAGCCAACTCTCTCCAGTGGCTGTGCAGGGATTATCAAGGCAGCCTCAATCAGACCTCCTGCACTTTACTGCGTTACACAAGCTCCTCTGGGTAAGACGATTACACCCAACTCACGAGGCCACACTTCTCCAAATGCTCAACTAACCCCTGCTTTATTGCCTGGACTTGGAAAACAATTTGCTCAAAAGGCTGTGAAAGCAAATGCAAACCAGTGCAGACTCCATGAGGGGGGATTATGTGAAAAACTTGGTTCTTTCAGAAATTATCTTACCATCAAAAGCAGGTTTCCTTCCTAGAACGGCACAACACTCACAAAAAATGTTACCAGGATCTCTGTCAAGTCTCTCCCTGTCCTCCAGAAGTGTCCAGCTTCAAAGCCAGTTCTGATCTTCCTGCTAAAGGAAGAGCCAAAAGCTTTAGTGGATGTTACCATGGCCCTGAAGCAGAATGTGAAGTTTTTTGGACACGTTATACCTGACCACAACTATTGCACAAAGCATCCTTCCTCAGGCAGGTGATTTCCAGAGGGAGTCCTGGACAGCTACAGGTGGAATGCCAGAACATGAAAGAGATTCAGGTTGACTCATCAAACACAAAACCTGAGCTCCAGCTCCAGTGCTGCTCTGGGTGTCACCCAACAAGGATGTGGCTCATGAGGGAGATATATCACAACCCTGAGGGATCACAAGGTGGATTTTATCTTCTTCTCAGATATATAAAAAAACAAATCCAGAACACTGTTAAATTTCTCATTTTCTAAGACTGTATCAGTATCCACCTGATCCTTCCCAGCTGCTCTCCCTCTGTGCCCCCAGCATTGCTGAGCAGCTACAGACACCCCAGAGTCACTCTCCAGACTGAGCAGTGAGTAAAAGCAATTTGAAAACATGCTGCTATCACAAAATTTAACACAGGATTTGTGCATATCCAGAGCTTTTAGGCTCCTATAAATCCTACAGGCTTACTCTTATCCCCAGGGTGAAGCATGTGGAAAACCCTTACCATCACAAATCTGTCTGCACACTCTCCTGTGAATTACCAGACACAAAGCACACACAAACCTCCAACCCCAGCATCCCAATACAATCCTCCAAATCTCTGCCCAAACCACACTGCAACAACTGTGATGCTCTGAAGCTCTGCTCATCTTCATCCCTCAGAAACACCATCTAATTCACCAGTTCCCAAATATTCACCCACCCCATCCACCTGAACCCTGATGCCTCCCAAATCCCACCAGCTCATCCCTGTACCTTCACCAGCCCACCCAAGTAAGGACCCATCCCACATCCATCCTGTTCCGCTCATACTATACACAACTACACCCTACTCACACCTCTCCTCCCCAACACTAAGCATCCTAAAATCCCCAAAAGAGCCCCCTTCCCATGCTCTTCAACAAACCCGGACACCTCGAAAGCAAACACACCCATCGTTTTCCATGCCCCTACTCAGGGCTCTGCTTTGTACTGACAAGGCCTTCCACACGTCTCTCAAGCACCCAAAAACCCCCAAATTTTACTCCCATCCCGCAGCTCCCAAATCCTCACATTACCCCTGCTCACCCCAAGCCATCCCCAGCCCAACCCACGCCCCACTCAGAGTCCCAAGCCCTCCTCCCCTATCCCTTAAGCATCCCAAGGAACCTCCAAATCCTACATCCGTGCCACGGGATCCCAACCCCAACACGCACATCCGCTTCTCACCACCACATCCCCAAACTCCCCTCATCGCCTTCCCGAGCACCCCAACACCCCCAACTCCCCCCAGTCCCCTCCCAGTTCACTCCAGCCGCGCACACATCCCGGACCGCCCCGCCCCGGGGACGCGGAGGGGACGGGGGCAGAAGAGGAGGATGAAGAGCAGGGTGGGTGTCCCGCTGCCCACCCAGGCCCCTCCTCAGCTCACCTCCCAGGCCCCGCGGCCTCGGCCTCCCGCTCCCCTCGGCGCCGGGCCCGCCCGCCTCACCAGCGAGGCGGCGGCGCGGAGCGGCCGCGCGGGGAGCGCCGGGACAGCGCCGGGAGGACCGCGGGGAACGGGACCTGGGAACGGGCCTGGGAACGGGGCTGGGAACCGGCATGGGGGTCCCTCGGGATGGGGATGGCCTGTGCGGATGGTACGGAAAATCCCGCTAGGAAAAGCCAGTGTCCATAAAAGGGCAGAGGAGCCCTGCACCTTCATTCGGATAAAGGGAGAGAGCCCACCGCGACACACGCCTTGCTCTCTCGAGGTTTCGGAGGGCGCAGCCTCCTTTAATCCCAAACTCCCGGCCGCACGTGTCCTTCTTCCTTTCCTCATTGCTGAGGTATCAGGAAGGTGCAGCCTTCCCGAACCGCCTACCCCATATCCCCCCTTGAACCTGGCATTTTATCCCCAAAGTTCAGAAACTCAGCCTTGTCCTGCCCCATGTCCGGACTCTGCAACAAACCGGCTGCCCAAAGTTGGTAGAGACATTAAGCCCCATTTCAAAGCCATTAACACCCATCCCCTCACCCATGGAACCGTTTGTAAAGACATCAGCACACACCTTCCCTATCAGGAATGAGGATGGGAATGGGATGGGGTGCAGGGATGAGGCAGAGGATGAGGATAGGACCTGGGGGCCTTTGGGTGGAAGCACTTGTCCAGCTGAGCAGTAGGAGCTGTGCTGGAGCAGCAGCCAAGGGAACAGTGGGATTTTTCCAGTGATACAGCTCAGATACCACAGCCGGCTCACCTGGCTCTCCTGGCACCTGTGGTTGAAATCAAACCGAGCTCTGTAGCTCAGTTCTTAACGCTGGTGCTTCAAGACAAACTCGGTACCACTCTACATCCCAGGTGACAGATGGATTTTTCTTTTTAATTAGGAGCTGCTGCAGAAGATGAACTGGGATATGAAGCAGATTTCCATCTTCCTTCCTTCTGGCATAGGAACAAGTCAGGAGGCTCTAACCTGACATGATACCTGTGCCTTGTGGTTGTTCACGTTCAAGGGGTTGTTCAGCCTGGAGAAGAGGCAGCTCAGGAAAGACCTCGCTGAGGCCTTTCAGAATTTAAAAGGGGCTTATAAAAAAGCAGGAGAATAACTTTTTACGTGGTCAGATAGTGATAGGACAAGGGGAAATAGTTTGAAGTTAAAAAAGGAGAGATTTAGATTGGATATTGGGAAGAACTTCTTCCCTGTTAGGGCATGGAGGCCCTGGGACAGGTTGCCCAAAAAAGCTGTGTCTGTCCCATCTCTGGAAGTGTCCAAGGCCAGGCTGGATGGGGCTTGGAGCAACCTGGGATAGTGGAAGGTGTCCCTGCCCATGGCAGAACTGAATGATCTTTAATGATCTTCCCAAACCCAAAGCATTCCATGATATCATTCTGTGTTTCGCATTGCAGGTGTTGCAGCAGTAACACAACACAAACGGCTCTCACAGGACACTGATCTGAAAAACAGCAGAATAAAAAGAGTAAACAATAAATCATTCCTGAACAAGAGAGCTCTGGACTCAAAAATCTTGACCTGGAGGTGTTATCTGGGTGTTACTGAGTTGCTGCTGTCTGTAAGCAGTAGCAGCCCTGCTCAGCAGCACAGTGCAGTGAACAACCACTGATGTTCTGCTGTTCCTCTGACAGCTTCCACTCCCCATGAAAACATCCCACTGCTGCAGGTCTGCCTTGCTTCACAATATGATTATTGAGGGTTGCTGTTTTGGACACCTTCCACTGCCCCAGGTTGCTCTAAGCCCTGTCCAACCTGGCTTTGAACCCTTCCAGTTTGATTGCTGAGTACAAACATTTCAAAGGAGAAAATATTTCCAGCTACACATCAGCAGTGATCTACCCAGTGGTGCAGGAGAGAAACAAAAAGCTGATTTTTCTCTTGCCACAAGCCCAGCTGTAAGAAATGTGAACAATGAGGCACAGAGCACCACTGAAGTTCCAAAGAAAACAAGGTTACATGCAGACAGACTTGAGCCAGATAAGCTAACACAATCTGTATCCCATATGAGAAGCTTTGCCAGGGAATTTGAAGCCAATCTTTGCTTCCATTTTTAAGCAGAAAATCCTTATGTCAAAGAAAAAACTGTGGAGAAAAGCATGGACTGGGTATTTGGGGCAAAAGGCATAAAAATAAACATGCACCACTGAATAGTGGAGTGTTAGGAGAATCTGTGTTAATCACTGCAAACAATCAAAAAACCCACAAAACACCCAAGCCCAGGGCACAGTCTGAAATGGCAGCATGGTTTGAATATGTTTGAAGGTTTCCTTCCCCTCGGTGCTATGGATTGGGGTCAGCACACATTAGAAATGGCACATGCAGGGTCAGGCAGCCCAGCCAAGGGCATCAGACAAACTCAGGCAGTATTCCCTAAATCCCCAGGGAGCTGTGGCACTGCCAGCCAACATGAGCAGGGTCTTGCTGTGAAAATACCTTGCAGCTATTTCACTGAATTGCTTTTTAAAGGCTGTATTAAATGCACATTCACTTCTTCTTGCCACGGCATGGGGGTTAGAAAGAGGCAGGGCACTCATCTACTCAGCTCCCCACGGCACTCAGGAAAATGTGATTTTTTGACTGACCTCCTGTTTGAATTACCCTGCCAGCCACAGAACAAAACACTGCTTTATTAGATTGCTTGCCTTCGGGATTTTCTTAGGATTTAATTATCTTAGCCATGACAGGGAAACAACAGAGCATGGCAAATACTGTAACTTTCCCTAAAATTTTAAATTAAACTAGAAGAGAACACACTGACATGCAAAACCCTTGACAGCTTTCTGGATGAATACAAGTTGGCATTTGGTGGTTGTGTTAAAACAGACATGATGGCTTGTTAGAGCTCCAATGTCTTCACCAATACTTCCTGAGTGAGCAGGAGGCCTGGACACAAATCCTGGGTTTAAAAGGCCACAGTGCTGGTTCCAAGGTAAATAACTGTGAATTACTCAACTGATAGCACACAGCTCTGCCTGAAGGGAAAGGTACACCCTGGTCTGAAAGAGAAGGCTCTGACAGGTTTTATGCCTTTCACAAACAATTTTTTATGGTATATGGATGCACCTTGTGTGTGTCTGAGTAGTGGAGCTAAATTCTATATCTGAAGGCAGGTTTAAATGAGAGATTGGGAAGGAATTGTTCCCTGTAAGGGTGGGGAGGCCCTGGCACAGGGGGCCCAGAGAAGCTGTGCCTGCCCCTGGATCCCTGGCAGTGCCCAAGGCCAGGCTGGACACTGGGGCTTGGAGTACCCTGGGACAGTGGAAAGTGTCCCTGCCCATGGCAGGGGGTGGAATGGGATGAGCTTTAATGTCCCTTCCAAGCCAAACCATTCCATGATTCTGTGACCTTAGATATGCAAACAGTGAATCGAAAGCATTGCAGAGTGGGGGAGGAGTTAAGATTCAAACCTCAGCACACTCGATTTTACACGTGTCCAGGAACCACAGCCTCAGTGAAAAGGAGGAGGTATCAGTCAGTTCCTGAGACGAGATTTGATGTCCTCCCCACAACAGTGGATCGTGCCACTCCTCTGACAGCGGCTGCCAAGACCTGGTAGCTCAGGACCTTCTGTAGCAGCCACATTTCTGTCCCACCCTGTCAGAAAGGGGACAGGATGTCACAAGAAATGTCATTAAATATTTTGTGTCACCAACACATCAGTGTAAGACCCTGGCTGAGCTCTACATTCACATAGTAATGACAGTCACCAAACCATGCTCATTTCATTTCTTCCCAAAACATCCATGATGGAGTAACTTAGGAAACAAAGACTTAAATTTTCATTTCCTAGGAATTTGGGAAGCAGATTCGTTAACCTCTGGAACAGCTTATTAATACTGTAGCAGGAGGTAAATCCTTCTATTTGCTGTGCATTATTGCAGAAGACCATGTCATAATTTGTAATCTAAATCCACAATCTTGTGAGCATTTGAGGAGTACATGGGAGGTTTATTTGTCTGACTGCTCTCCCTGAATTGAATGCATCCATGCCTTTAAGAAATTTAATGTTGGTTTGTTTAAATGTGCTTAGGATATAGGGTTTGTTTTAAACTTAATATGGGAAGAATCATTAAATAATTATTCAGCTTTTTCATATCCGTGTTAATGGTTTCTGGTTAATGTATAAATACTATCACAAGGGCAAAGGGACAGGGATACTGATTCAGATGGAATGTGTAAGTAGTTTTCAAAAGTATCCAGAAGCACATGTCAAAAAAAAAGGATAAGTGATATTTCCCCCATGAAACAGCTTCCAACTACTTTCACCTCAGAGAATTCCATGAATCTGAGGTGTTTTTTCTACTTGGTAATCCTCAGCAGGTCTCTCTAAAGTCCTGTCTTAATTTCCCTTTTAACCCAGGAAAGCTTTCTACATCAACAACCTCTGGCAAGGAGTTCTAAGGTTCAGCTGCTCACAGCATGAAGAACCATCTCTTCTTCCCCCGTATTAATATTGAAACACGCAAATCCACACTGACCTTCTTTCTTATGTTTGTTATTTGGGGTTTTTTTTTTAAAATGATGGATTTACCCTGAGTTCTCGAGTCTTTGCCATGTTATCACGGCTTGCATACAGATCATTTCCATTGCTCCTGCTGTCACTGTCCCACGAACGCTGAGCAAACCTGGAGCCTCTGGGCTCCCTCTTCCACTCCGCAGCTCTCACTCCAAGGACAGCGAGAGCAGCCGGATCCTCGAGGCAGCTCTAGCAGCTTTTCACTTTCTGCTCAGGTTTTACGGGAGGTAAAAGTGGCTTGAAGTCTTCTGACACCCTGCTGCTCATCCCTGTCCTGCCCTGCCACGATGGTTTTGGTGAGGGCAGCTGTGAGGCAGATCAGAGACCGGAGCCAGAAAAAAGAGGGGATGCAGCTCCTGCTCCCTGTGAGCTCCGTGAGCTCCGGGCTCGGGTTCAGAGCAGAGCCCCGGGGCACGCGGTGCAACCAAAGGAGCAGTTCAGGACGAGGTGAGAGTGGTTTAAGCTTTGAGCAGGTTTCTCGTTACGTTCACCCTGGAGTCAAGCAGCAGCTCGGAATATTATTATCAGCAGGGAGCCCCGAGTACTTTGACTTTCAAAAGCCTGGAAGGAATGAGCAATAAGCCAGATGTGCTTTCTGTTTGCTAAATGCAGCCCCATCACTAGAGTTTCATTCTGTGTCCATTTGCAGTCCATCTGGAATGGAGACTAGAGGGCACAGTGCCTCTGGAAAGGGAATTAATTATCAATTACACATTTATACTGGCCAAGAACCCCACCATTTTAATACTTAAATGAACAGAGTGGGAACAAGCTTTGATTTTATTATATTACTTCCTACTTCCCTCTGCCAGGAAGAACTGCTTGGCAAGGCAGGGCAGGCAGAGCCAGATCTGCACCCAGCTCAGGAAAGGACCAGGGGCAAGGCTTCGTGCTGAAACAGAGTTCTCAAGCCCAGGACTGGTGGGTCCATGGGCAAAAACTCCAGGCAGGAATGCTCAGGTTTCCACAGCAGCCTGATCCAGCATCAGAGCTGCCCTGCACCAGCGCTGACCCCGAGCAGCTGCAGCCAAAGCCCTGGGAGGGGCAGGGAAGAGGCTGCAGAACCTGTTGGTGCACTCAGGGCTGTGACAGTCACCTATTTTGCCATCCCTGTTTGTCCCCACACCTTGCAAAGGTCCCGCTTGGGAGGAGCAGGTGTGAAATGCTTGGTGCGCAGACATCGTCCCCCACAGACCAAATTCTCCTCGAGGCGTCCAGGCACCACCAGGTTGGGGTGCAACGCTCTGTGGGTGCTCCCAACAGGCTCTGCCTGTGCTGGGATCACACCAATGGGGCAGCCAGCAGGGCAGTGACATGGCAGGGCTTCTGTGCCCTTCAGTGACCGTCAAAGGGCCACAAAGATGCTCTGAGGGCTGGAACACCTCTGCTCTGGAGCCAGGCTGAGAGGTTTGGAGAAGAGAAGGCTCCAGGGAGACCTTAGAGCAATTTCCACTAGCTCGAGGGGCTCCAAGGGAGCTGGAGAGGGACTTGGGACAAGGGCCTGGAGTGACAGGAAAACAGGGAATGGCTTCCTACTGCCAGAGGGTAGGGGGAGATGGGATATCAGAAGAAATTGTTCCCTGTGAGGGTGGGGAGGCCCTGGCACAGGGTGCCCAGAGAAGCTGTGCCTGCCCTGGATCCCTGGCAGTGCCCAAGGCCAGGTTGGACACTGGGGCTTGGAGCAACCTGGGATGGTGAAAGGTGTCCCTGCCCATGGCAGGGGGTGGCACTGCATGATCCCTTCCAGCCCAGGCCACTCTATGATTCTATGAAAGGTGTTGGCAGTGACTTCATTCATTTGGGATTGTGGCTGGGGGGCAGAATCCTGTGTCCAAGGTATTGCCCTGATCCTGGGAATGCAGGATGGGGCAGGACAGAGTCTGAGCACTCAGGTGCTGCAGTGACCTGGAGGGGAATGGAAATGCAGGTGATAACCCATGAGAGCCTCCCAGTGTGGGCTTGGTACCACAGCACCCAGGCAAGGAGAGCACAGCAGGTCCAGTGGGAATGGCAAAGAGTCCAGCAGATGCCAGGCAAGTCCAAAGCAGGATCAGGTTCAGCAGGGCACAGAGCAGGGCACAGAGAGACCTCAGCATCTCTCAGGCAAGGGAATGAGCTTCAGTGCAGCTCCTGAAATACAGGAAAGAGACCCCAAACAGGTCCTCCCACACACTCACAGCACAGCAGAAGGACCCAAGGCCATGGCTGAACCTTGTGGGAGCTCCCCCCAGCTCAGGCAGCCGCAATTCCAGGGGAGGGAGGAGGCTGTAGAGCTCAGTGGTGCATGCAAGGCCCTGATGAAGTCTCCTCTCTCCCTCGACATCCTCTTGTCATGCTGCATTAACATTTAAAACCAGACACAGGCCAGGAGCCTCTCCAGCAGACTGGGACTATGAGGGAGCTGTTTGCAGCTTTGTGCTCCTTAAAACAGAGCCTCCCTCTCTCTGTTCCCTCTGTTCCCTCTCCCCCTGTAATTCATAGCATCTTCAGGCTTTAAAAATTGTCAGCAGCTTGATACTGGAGAGCTTTTGTGTTTCTTGGGAATGAATAGGTCCCTCAGCTCTGGATAACTGTTACGACAGTTCTTCCACTAAAGAGCCATCATTGCTCCTCCTCCTCCTCCTCAGGTGGTGCTGTGTCATCTGAAAGCACTCACAGGACATGGTTTAAAAGCTCAGGCATTTTTCTGCCCCACAAATAAGCTAATCGACTGTATCTCTACCTGTAAATAAAGAAGGTCAGAGTTCATCCTCTGACCTGAGAGCAGGGCTCCTGTTGATGCAGCTGAACTGTGCTCCTGTTCTTCACCCCAGGACAGGATGGCTCCTTCCTTCTGCTGACCAACGGGAGCTGCTGCTCCATGGCTCTCTCAGACCAAGCCTGAGCCAGCCAGGAGATGCCACAGCATCCCAAAGCAATGCCAACAACTGCCCAGTATGGGCACAAGTGCCCATCCCAGTGTCTGACCATCTCCACTGGTCTGTAGGTGTCCATGCAGTCCTTTGGGTGGGTATGTACCTAATTCTTTGTAAGATTTGATCCTAAAAACTGTCTCATTTTCTCCTCTGATTCCCAGCTCATAGAGGGAGAATTTTAATGTACCTGCCATCCACAGGTTGCTTTTACTTCCCTCTCTTACATGACAAGTTATCAGACTCTATGGAGAAATACTTGGGGAAAAATCCAATCCCAAATGAGGTCAGATGGGACAATTTCCCCATCCCTTTTAGCTCTCAGTATCTGAGGATTTGGGTGCTGATACTTCTGCTTTTTCCAGATGGATTTTTTTTTTTTTTTTTGCCTGCCCTGTGTCACTGATCAGTCTGGCGGAGCTGGAGGTCCAACTTTTCCCTCAGTGCCATCATGTAGGAATGCATCCCTTCAAAGAGGCAGGGATGACCTTGGTTTGCAGCATCTCGCTGTCCCCTGTGGCACTGTCAGACACCAGATAAAGAGCCTCTGTGCTTGATGAGTGCTCTTGCTTTCTCTGAGCCAGAAAAAAATATTTAAATTTCACAGCCCGAGTTTCCTTTGTTAACCCTTCCCCACCTGCTTTCAGGGTATTTTTATTCTCCCCAGTCTCCAAGAAGATTCAGACTGCAGGTTATATTTTACTAATTAGCAGTAGGCAAATATGCAGTTTTATAATGTTCAAAGAACCCTTTTTCCCCCCTGGGGATTTTTAGGATTAGTGATTTAGAGTAACAACATCATCCACCACACAAACACACCCTGCTGTAGCACCGTCACGCTGAATGCACAGCAATGGAGAGCTGCAAATTTTAAAAAAAGCTTATCAAAAGTGGCCAGGGATAATTAGAGGGGGAATTGAGGCCTGGCAGCAGCAGCCAGGAGCACCAGCTCACAACCCCTCTAAAATGCTGTTGTTTGATGAATCCTGGGGACAGGATTAACACAGGAGGAGGGACTGTGGCACCTACGGTGACACTACAGGTGTAGCACACCCTGCTCATCCAAAGAGAGAGTAACAGCGGAGTTACTGCTCCCTCCACCCCTGCTTCATGTCCCTGTCCACAGGGATGCAACCTTTGAGATATCTCGTGGATTCCTTGGATCATTTAGATTGGAAAAGTCCTCTAAGATCATCAAGTCCAACCATTAACCCAGCACTGCCACGTTCACCACTAAACCATGTCCCCAAGTGCCACAGCTACCCATTTTTTGAACACTTTCAGAGAAGGGTTTTACTACAATGTGTAAAATACAAGGTTTTATAGTTTGAAATTCTGGGATAATGGAAAACCAAGAGAAATCTCAACTTGCTTTCCAGAGCAAAGGTAATTTGCAGATATCATAACAGGAGAGTAGAGCAAAAATATGAATCCCTGAGAGCATTTTTTGAAAAGCACCCCAGCTGTCTTTGCTTTAAAAATCTTAATTCAGGTTTATGATCATTGGGGGTTGGGCTCAGGGGATGAGCATCTGGAGATGATGTCTCACAGATACCACAGAAGCTGTGCCATGGGCAGGGACACCTCCCACCATCCCAGGCTGCTCCAAGCCCTGTCCAACCTGGCCTTGGACACTTCCAGGGATCCAGGGGCAGCCACAGCTTCTCGGGGCACCCTGTGCCAGGGCCTCCCCACCCTCACAGAAACTTTCCCATTTTGCTCCCACATCTTTCAGATGCCACTGCAGCCGGATCCAGAGAGCTGCTTCCTGAGCGATGCCCACACATCCCCTGCATCCTGCAGAACAAACATTTGGTGGGTATTAAGCAGGGAAGGATGTAGAAAATGACAATGTGCTCACATTTACACAAATCCCAGAAGTTAGGGGGGCAGGCTCAGGCTTATAAGTGGTTTCAATGTTGTTTTCACATTTCACTGCTCTCAGCAAAATGATGCCTCTGCTCACAGATATTGTTTCTCCCAGAAACCTCCCTTCTAGGACAAAGCTCATCCAACCGTGCCACTACAGCATTCCCTTACATCTATTCCAAATTAACTTGTCTCAGTTTTCACACATCAGATACCACCAGTGCTGGTAACAGCCCATAAAACTGCAAGGGAGAGACCAAAGCACTGGGAAAATTATTCAGAAAGTCTGCTCCATTAGGGAAAGAACAAACCAAAATAAAATCACCCGCCCCTGGAACAGAAAATGGACTGTGTCCCTCAAACACGATGTTTTCTGGGAATAATGTGGCATATTCATGCTGACTTTTGCAAATGCTGCAATTACTGTCTGGCTGCCCTAAATAGTCACATTTATCTCGGGAGACTTTCTCTGTTCTGTGTGATTTTTCACGGCCCTTCCTCGGAGCCGTTTGCTCCCTGGCGGAGTTGTTTACATGCTCGTTATTTTTATGGTTTTCCCCTTCATTTCCCTGTAAGTAGAACAGCAAATACAAGGTGTAGAGAGGGTGTGAGCGAGTTCCTGCCAGGGGTCAGTGGCAGCTCAGTCAGGCCAAGCAGCAGAAGGTGGTTCTGACAGCGGGTTCATCCTACAATTGTTTGAGACAAGTCAGTGGGTGAGGTTGACTTAAGAGAAGGAAAATGATTGATGTGGTGCTCTGGCAGGAAAACAGGAAGAAAATTAAGGCAGAGACACAGTTTTACTTCAAGAAATGAATTGTTTTCACCTGAGAATTAAAGGACACATTATTGCCATTTATAGCACCAGGAGAATTTGATTCAGCCACACCTTGCTTGTCAGTGCCAGCAGGGATGCAGGAGAAAACGTGGCCATGGAGATGTGATTAAATACCCTTTAATGAAGTTCTCCAATTATTTTCCTTGTCTCATACGTTTTAAATAGACCCAGGTGCATCCAGTGTTTGGGTCAGAAATTATACTCAAAACCTTTTTCTATTCTGTGGGTTTCAGTTTGGTCAACTCTGCAGATGTTGGTCAGCAGCACTGAAGTGGCCAGCACTTTATGGAATGTGGCAGAAATATCTTCTGGTGTAGCCAGGGCCTAAAAGCCCAGGAACAGAGAGTCATAGAACGGAATCATAGAATTGTTTAGGTTGCAAAGGTCTTCTAAAATCAAAATTAACCATTAACACTGCCAAGGCCACCACTAAACCATGTCTCTAAGTGTTACATCTACACATCTTTTAAATCCTTCCAGGAATGGTGACTCCACTTCCCTGGGCATCCTGTTCCCATGTCTGACCACCATTTCCATGAAGAAACCTTCCCTACTATCCAACCTAAACTTTCCCTGGTGCAACTTGAGGCCATTTCCTCTCGTTCTGTCACTTGTTCCCTAGGAGAAGTGACCAACCCCCAGCTGGCTGCACCCTCCCATCAGGGAATTGTAGAGATAAAAAGTTCCTTCTGAGCCTCCTTTTCTCTGGACTAAACAGCCCCAGTTCCATAGGGTTTATATACAAACTTATATCTATGCTTAAATCTGATTCTTGTGCCAGAAACGGAGGCTGAATCTGTGCAGCCACTATTGTATTGATCCCAATGTGTGTTTATAGACATTGTGTGATTTTATCACTCCTTCATTCACCCACATTCATTAACACTTCCACATCTGACTATCTGGTTAGATACCAACTGGCAGCAGCAGCTTCATGGCTGGATTTTCCCTTATTCTGTTCCTTAATTCACCATTAAAACTTCATTATTATTGTGATGGTAAAAGGCTTACTTATTCATTATTACTCTCCCAAAGGCCAGGCAGATCCCTGGACAAACACTTGGCAGATTCGAGCACCAGGACTAAACCTAATAGGGTGATGCAGAATGTAACAGAAATGATTTCCCAGCTGATCCAGAATCCTCCATCAGAATAGCAACATTTATCTGTCTTTGACTGACAAGAACACATGATTTGATCAGGACATCCAAGCTGCAGGTACAGGATACCTCACCTACACGACACCTGCAACAAGGTGATCTTTAAAAGGTGTGTTCCAACTCAAACTGTTCAGTGATTTTCAAAATCTCTGTGTGGTTTCTCACGTGGCCAATCCTAATTTCTCACTCTGAGAGGGAAGTTTTGGCATGCACTGGAAGGAAGCAGGCTGGAGGTTGGCTGCTCCCAGATTCACATTTTATTTACATGCTTACATTCAAGTTTTACTTTAAGCTCCTGTCTTATCATAAGGCAAACTCTTCCTATGCAGAGGCATAAACAAGATTTTCACTACATCATGCCAGAGTTTTATATATCTCTGTCCACCAAGATATCTTTTAGTATCAAATTAAGTGAGGCACTGAACTCCCAGCATAGATAATTTTGCTGTGGCTGCAGGAAAGAGAAATTGTCATTCCAAAATAGATCGATGCAGTTTCCTGTCTCTGACAGTGGCCAGTGTTGAATGTTTCAGAGGACAATATAAATCCTTCCCTTCTTCCAACCTGCTCTGTCTGTAAGTGCACACACTGCACTTAATTGTTCAATCCGGAGAAATAATATCTTCCTAACCTTAGCTGATTGTAATTGCATAGAGCTTTATTTATATCAACATCAATATTCCTCTGGATGGTTATTACCAGCACTGCTACCAGGAGGCACTGCGTGTTTTATTACTGCTGCTCTCTAAAGGCACTGTGCCAATCGAGGACTTCTGGCAATCCTTCGTTCTTCCTATAGAAACCGCCCACATCTTTGCTGGAACTCCCTGCAGGAATCCATCCTTCCTCTACCCACAAGCCAGAATTTCACAGGGTCGTAGAATCACAGAATTATTTGGGAAGGAAGGGACCTGAATGACCATCACGTTCCAACCCCCCTGCCATGGGCAGGAACACCTTCCACTATCCCAGGCTGCTCCAAGCCCTGTCCGACCTGGCCTTGAACACCTCCAGGGATCCAGGAGCAGCCACAGCTTCTCTGGGCAACCTGTGCCAGGGCCTCAGCACCCTCACACGGAACAATTCTTTCCCAATATCCCACCTAACCTTGCCCTCTCTCAGTTTGAAGCCATTCAGCCCATTGCTGTCCCTCCAGGCCCTTGCCCCAAGTCCCTCTCCAGCTCTCCTGGAGCCCCTTTAGGCCCTGGAAGGGGCTTTGAGGTTTCCCCTGAGCTTTTTCTTCTCCAGGTGAACATTCCCAGCTCTCCCAGCCTGGCTCCAGAGCAGAGGTGTTCCAGCCCTTGGAGCATCTCCGTGGTCTCCTCCGGACCGGCTTCAACAGATCCACATCTGTCTTGTGCTGAGGACTCCAGAGCTGGACAGGGCACTGCAGGTGGGGTCTCATGAGAACAGAACAGAGGAGGAGAATCACCTCCCTTGACCTGCTGACCTGAATTTTTCAGTGCCCTCTTTTGTTACCAGGATCCTCTGTTCATTCCTCAGGTTCAAGCACAGGGAGCTGTTCCCTTTTGCCTACTCAGATCCTCTGCAAATTCCCCACCTCGCTGCAGCCATGGCTCTGCCAACTGCTCAGCTTTTCCTTACTGGCACTGCTCTTGCTGTTATTATCACTCTGCTCTGGAGCCTCAGCTGCAGATCCACCACTCTAACACCAGAACAAAGCACTGTAGCAATTAATTTGACCTCCCAGCTCACAGGGACCACTACATTTCACCCAGTTCCCTTCGTGCTGTGCCTTGAATTCTTTATTTTTACAGCACTGGCAGCTGTATGGATTTATCCTTCCCCGAGATGGCTTTGTGTGGAGTCAGCGTGGCTTCCATATGATTTAATGGTTCAGGATCAGCAGTGCATACAAATGGAGCTGAGCTTGTTCCGGGGCCAATTTGAGTCTCGGAGCGATGCAGAGCTCAGCTGGTTCTGCTTGGAGCCAGCTCCAGCCTCTCTGTGCTACATGTCACACCCCTGCAGCAGGAAGTTTGGGACAGCAGTGACAAGGTGTCCCACCAGCACTAGGTGAAGTAATTTCTGGCTCAGCACAGCAAAGTGATCAATCTCTGCCGCTCTGCAGAGCTGCTTTGATGGTCCCCAGTACAGGCAGGGCCCCGAATCGCTGCGTACATTTGCATCTCAGCTAATTAACAATCCCTCCTGCGAGCCACGGGGCTGCAGAAGCTGTCTGAGCTAAAGCTAACAAGCTCTGAAGCACCTGAGCTGACTCAGTTTCAAGCGTTTCAAGCTGCATAACAGAATGTTCTCAGATGGTGCTGGGTGAGAACATCGAGCTGGGTTTACACGTCTTCAATAATGCAAAGGCAAAAAGGTAAATTAAACTTTAGGGGAAAAAAAGAAAGGGAAAAATCTAAGGGAAAGGAATCTGTGCCATGTTCTCCTCAAAAAGCTATTAATTAAATATTAGTTTGAATTGGAGTGATCCTGGGGATATTACACTTCATACCAAGCCTCTTACAGGGTTGTGTGGCTGCCTCCAGCAATACACATGAATTTTCCTTTTCTACTTGCTCAGTACCATTTTTTCTTTCTAATCTCTGCCTCGGTGTCACTTCTGAACAAGAGCAGGCTTTTAGGCAAAATTGCTTTATCCCTTTTACCGACAGCAGACCGATAGAGGTTGTCAAAGTCCCTACCAAAAGCCCTCTGTTGTCACCCATTCCGAGAGCTCAGGATTTAATGAGAGACACGAGGCGCAGGGAGACAGATGGGAGGTGGCAAGAACACAGTAACACAAACAGTCTAATTTTATTGGAAAGGGTAAAAACTCCCTTGTGCTGCTGTTCTGCAGTGTGTCCCACTTACTGGCTTTCCACACAAGACTCCACATGCAGAACCAGCCATGGTATCATTAACCTCCACAATCTCCTGCGGCACCAGGTTTCACTGGTTAATTATATGCTGTAATAAACCTCTTGGTTTTGACCTAGTTTGAGTGTTACTGAATGGGTAAATCATGTCTGATATGAGGTAATACACTTCTGCCTTTGCATGAAGAATAGTTTTGATTGCTAGCAAGGCATCAGGGTAGGGGTTTTTTTTTTTTTCATAATTGTTAATTATAACCCCCTGAAGTAAATGAAAAAAATAATTAATCACCTCGGGGTTGTGATCAGGCCAAGTGTGATCTTGAGACGTTCACAAGACACCGACCCACACATCAGGCATTTATTAGTTAAGGAAATGTAAAATCATCAACCCTTTATGTACACACAGTAGAATATTTACAAAATTGAGGTATTTTTGTAAAATTATTTGGGGAGAACTCATGCAGGCAGGGGAGCAAATAAGCATGTAGGTAGACAGGAAGGTTGTGGAGGCAGGGATCATCCTGCAGCAGCTCAGATGAAATGTGAATTTCAAGGCCTGAAGAAGCCACAAGCACGGGAATATTCCCTGCCCCATTAAGCAATTCACACATCATGGATTAATGAGTTGCTGATATTTCTATCACGCTGGGGCAGTCATTAACAAATTCTGTTTACTGCCTGGATAGCAGATGGGGCCACCTACTCATGCCAGGGATGGAAACACTCCTAAAGCTTCAGGGCAGGATGGGGGGATGCTCAGTAATCCCTCAGGAAGTGTGTTAATGGTTCAGGTATTAAGTGGGTTCACAGGAAATCCCGGGGGAAAGGGAAGCCTGAGTGAAGAGAACCACAGGCAGCGTTTGGATGTTTGAGGTGACAGATATCCCTGTGCCCTGTCCAAGTGTGTCCCCACAGCAGTGCTCCTTCCCAGCAAAAGTCCTGGGATAAAAGTTTTGCTTGAGATGTTTCCTCCCATTTAGCTCTCTAAACTCAAATGCTGACCTGGAGATTTTTAAATGAAGCCCCTTTCTGCTCTCCCCATTTGCTTAACAGATAAACTGCCTGTCAGCCTTTCACTTTTAATTTCATGTGTGCTCAGCACTGAGGCCTGGCATAATTAAAGCCCCTTTTCAGTTATTCTGGTCTGCAATATTTACTTTCCACAACAAATACCAAAGAAATGGCTTTGCATGACTGACTGACTGAAGGAAACACTCCAGGTGCTCGTCTGTTCTTCAGTAATACATGGGTTTTTTTAATTTAAATGTAGAATTTTCTGGCTCTTTTTTTTATCTTTCAGTGCTCAAAACCTCAGTGACCCCCGTGAACAGCTCTGAGTCAGTTCTTCTCCTGGTGTCAACACTTTGCATCTCTCCTGGAGCAGAATCTGCATAGAACAGTGAAGAGTGAGATTTGGAACATGCAGCCGTGAATTTGTCTCACAAAAGTATTTTGAGCACCAGCCCCCGAACCCAAACGACCCAGATAATGCAAAGCTTTGTTGGAAATTCCTTCTCCTCCTTGAATAACAAACTAGGTAGGAAAATACTCAGCACCAAGGAGCAGAGCAGAGGTTTTTCAGGCACTAGGCCCTCTACCAACAACTTGTTGCTCAGAAAAAAACCTCGCTTCCCATTGCAGTCTCAGGTTCCACATATGGAATTTGCAAAAAAAGATAAGGAAAAGGCTCTATAAATACCTAAACAAAAGCTGCTCAGTTCAAGCTTTCATGGTCACATAGAGACTAAGAGTTATTAAGGCAATCAAAGACACTGTGGAAATTAAAGTCTCTGCCCCAGTTGAAGCAGTTTCACCCCAAAGTGCCTGCAGGCTCTGTAGCTTTGCAGCCTCCTACTTTTCAACCTCCCAGACCAAGAGGGCTCTGTCTCAGCAAAGAATGCAGTTTTCAGCCAAGATTTGTCCACGTGGATCCTTAGGCATGAATTGTACCACCAAGAAATCTCTAAAGTTGATTTGAAGTAGGATAAAGTTGGATCCGTGGATCTCGGCATGCACAAAAGTTGTGCCTTGGACTGGAAAATAACCAGGAGAATTTCAGCCTGTAAAAGGAGGGTGTTTCACAAATTTATGGTTTATCAAAAACGAGAATGATACAGAAGCAATTATTCATAACCGTGCTGAGTGTGATCCCCCTCACACAGCCCAGAGCCACTGCCATCAAAGGGGACTCTGTCACTGCTTTCAATGGACACAGGATGCGACCAGAGCAGCATCTGCAGCAGCTCTCAGAGAGGAACACGAGGGAAAAAAAATCTTCATTTGTAACTGACTGTTTCATCTTTCAAAAGACCGGCCTCAGATGTGCTTCGAAAACTCTTTTTTTGGGTATCTCTTTCTTCCACCAAGCTGCATATTCATCAGCTCTAGTCCTAGACATGATCTTAAGAGCTTATCTCCCAAGGGATCAGAACTTCTTTCCAATTTGCTTCTTTATTAAAATAATCAGGGCTTGAAATCAACTTCTTTTTTTTTTTTTTTTTTATTGCTCACAAACTTTGCTATTTTCATCAAGAGCAAGCAGCACATTTCCATGTCTTTTTCAACACTTTTTGCTTATTTATTTGCTCATCTGCCTCTAGCAAGTTCATGTTCTGAGGACAGAAAGCAAGAAACTGTAGGTGAAAGGGAATTAATAATTTATTTGAAGATTAAGGAAATAAAGGAGATGTGCTTTCAAATTTTAGTTCTGGCAAGGAATTCCTTCAGACCTCCTGCAACTCAACCTCTCGGTACCTTTGTTTCTCAGCTACCATGGAAAAGTGAGGCAAATAACACCCTTCTACTTTATAAGAGCATTTCACAGCTAAATAATTGAGGACCAGACTTGCTACTTTTTTTTTTTTTTTTCCACATTTTTTGACAGCTTACTCCGTAAATATCCCCAAGGACCAGCAAACCAGTGTGACAACTCCAGTGACAGGATTCCTGAGGGACCACTTGCACAATCATGTGTTATTAGACCTAATAAAGAATGACAGAATCAGACTGTTATAACTTCAAGAGATCCTCAAACACTGTCGTGACAGCAACCATTAAACTATAGATAAATTACATCTAAAACAATCCCACTTTGCTGCATTCCCAGCTGCTAAAACATCCTGTGATTTCAACATTGCTACTTTATTCTCAGCAGGGGTTTTTTTCATCTAAAACCTCTGAATTTCTCCTCAGACAAGGACATAATTGCAGATACTGCTGCCAGGTAAAATTACTGCAGAGTTCTGGTTTGTACAACTTCTGGGAAGCATTGGAAATAATTTGCTTTTTGAGTGCTGAAGACTAAGTGTCTTTCCTGCTTAGAAAGAACCAAAACTTCTTTCTGGAATTATTAAAGGTACTGTAACAAGAGTATTTATAGAAATTAAATTAATAAACCAAACTCTTTTAAGCTTCTGGACATCCTCAGTGTGAAGTAACTTGGCCTGAAGGATGTGTTAGGCTGAGGATTTACAGTTTTAATACTCCTTCCTAAACAGTTTGACTCTTCAATTTCTCATTACCACTTCCACACTCCAGCATGGTCCAACATCCTCAATGCGGAATAAATAACCTATGGCCTGCTGCAATCATTAAAATGTCTTTGGTTTAAATTTTTTTGGGTTTCTAAGATGCAGCAAAGCTGAGGCTGAGCAAGGGGCAGGATGATCCCAGACTGGTACCAGCTACATCTCAATCTGCGGAGGAAGCAGGAACACATTACAGGGAACGTTTTCCATACATAATCTTCTGAGGGCTTATTTATACTCCAGAAATGTTTTTTTTTTTTCTGGAGGGTTATCTTAGATACATCAAATTAAAGGGGTGAAGGAGCTTGGGGGACCCTCAGCCCCACAGCCCTGCACGGCCATGAGGGTGAGGGGTCAAGGCAGTGAGATACCCCCACCATGGGGTTTATTTATTCTGTAAAGGTCATTTATTATGTTATTTATCACCATATTTGTTCTGCAAAGGTTATTTATGATGCTATTTATTCTCGTTATGTATTCTGTAAAGCCCCTTCCTCCTCCCCGAGCCGCGTTCAAAGAGGTGGGCAAGCAAATCTCCACTCCCATTTTTCACAGAGAGGGAAAAACACCACAGGGAATCGAGCCGCTATTTCCAGGATTAAAACTCACAACCTACCACTTACAGGCAATTACACTTCCCATAGGAGGAAAGCATGAGTTAAGAGTTTGATTTTTTTTTTTTTTTTTTTTTAATATTCATAGTTTTAAACACGTCAACGGGGTAGTTCGGTCACGCCATGTCTAGGAGGGAGCGGAGCCCCTATCCCCTCACGGCGCCACTCCCTTCCCCCCCTCCCCCCATCCCGGCGAAGTATGAGTTAAAAGTTCGATTTCTTTTTCACATTATTATTATCATTATTTAAACATTCATGATTTTACAGGCGGCACGGGGGTCACGCCTCCCCTCCCAGCACCGCCCCCGCTGCCCCTCACGCAGAGGGCGGGAAGCGCGGCGGGCAGGGCGGGCGGGGGGCGTGGCCTGGCGCGGCCATTGAGGCCGGGCGGGTAATGGCGGCCGGGGACGGCGGCGCCGCCTGGCGGCGGGGCCGGAGGGCAGCGGGGGCTGAGGGGAACGCGCCGTGAGGGGACAAAGCTCTGGAGCCGCCAGGTAAAACCCCGGGAGAAGGGAGCGATGGGGAGGGATGGGAAGCGGCTGCAAGGAGGGGATGGGCCGCGCTGACGGCGCCGAGCCCGGCTGCGTGTTGGCGGCAGGAACCGCTTCCCCTCAGAGCGAGTTTCCCCCCGCCGCGGGGGTCGGGGCTGAGGCGGAGCCGCCCCGCTGTAATTGAACCCCTGGGTGAGGAGGCAGGGACGGAGGGAGGGACTGCGGGGGCTTCTTCTGTGCTTTGTGTCCAGGTGGCGAGACCGAGGGGTGGCCATGGGGGTGCAGGACCGGCCCCAGTGCTTCTTCGAGATAGAGATCAACAGGGAGCCAGGTAAGGTTGTGTTTGGGGCTTTTAAATCACGTTTTTGCCAGAATTACGGGCCCAAGCCGCTCGCAGCGAGTTTGGCCATTGATGCATTATTTCTGAGTTACTTTTTAATAACTTTGGGTGTTTTCTGGGGTGCTGGATGCTCCTCATTCTCTCTTGGGATCGATTTTTATTTGCACACATGAATATAAAGGTTCGGCAGGGCTGGTAAACACTGTTTTGAAGGTAAAAAGCCGTCTAGTGACGTATCGTACCTTTTCTATTATAGCTCTGTTTCGCCACTTCTGTAAACTGTGGAGAATGGGGGCAGGCTGTGAGGAGGCTGGATATTTACTCCTATAAGTATTTTTAATGATACAGTAATTAAAATTGGGAAGGAACTTAGGAGGTCATCTGGGCTAAATCTTTCCTTCTCCTGCTCAAAATGCGTCTTGAGTGTAAAGGAAGAACTGGGCATTCAACCATAGAAGCACAGAACATCTCACCAGCTGGCCTGTTAAAAAACCACCGATAATTACAATAAATCTGTCTTTTAACTCATATTTTCCCCGTGCAAGTGTAATGCCAAGAAGCGGTAGGCTGTGAGTTTTAATTCTGGAACAGCAGCTTAGTTTCCTCCTGTGTTTTCCCCTCTCTGTAAAGATGGGAGTGGAGATTTTCTCATCCATCTCTTTGAACACGCATTTATCAATGCATATTAGTTGTCTCACACATACTCCGTGCTTTATCTTGCTACCACTTGTCTCTAGAAAAATGAATGTATGTGATGGCTTCATTACGCTTTCACTTTCATTTTCTGCTTCAGTGTTTCTCCGAAAACCTTTGAATTACGAGCGAATATCTCCCAATAGTCCAAATTTCAGTCGCATTCAGGTGCAACTGAAACCCTTTTAGCGTTTTATTTTCACCACAATTTCGGAAGAGAGGATCTGTTCTAACTTCAGAGACCTGATAGGGCGTATCTATAAATCTGTTGCTGTTGTAACTCCTCTCTGAGTTATTTTGATTGACACTGCGTTTTCTGAATGCTTCCAGTGAGGAGATAAGTAGTGATGTAAATGGAGTTTTAACGTGTTCCGTTGCTTTAATTTCGGATGGAATTTGCTATGGAATGAGACAACTAAAACTGTTTCAGGTTGGGTGGGTTTCTAATTAGGAATGGTAGTTTGGTGGGATTGATTTAGAGCAAAGACAATTCATTCTTCATCTCATTTGCTGTTAATATTTTTAGGTTTGGGGGGTGTTTTTTTGTTCTGACTCCATCTGAAGGATCTCTCCCTGTGCTGTTTTCTCTGCTCTCCCTGCACAGGTTGCTGCTCCCATTTCATAATCTCTCTTCCTGCCTCATCCCCTCCTCAGCCTTGAGCTGTGCAGCCTGAGTGAAAGTGGATTATTACCTTGTTTTCCCCCAAACCCGTTTGGGTTTGGTGACTGATAGAGCTGTCAGGGAGGAATTGCAGTGTTAGTGTTCTTGGTGGTGCAGAGCTTGGGTTACCTGGAGCAGACCCAGGGCTTTGGCTCTGTCAGTGTCTGTCTGCATTTATTTTCTCTTGAAGGTAACAGGAATCTCCCAGCTGCACATCAAACTTGGAGCCCTGTTGGTTTCATTGCACCTGACTAGTGGCTTGGATTTTTCCAGGAAAAATGCCGGTTTGTAAAATTGGTGTTGGGACTTGTGTACTGGCTGTTCATGCTACTTTATTCTGGTACCTGTTTATTAATTCACCATGCAACTCTGTCTCGGGATTTAAGGATATATTTAAAAAGCTTCAACGTTGCTCTCTTAGCTCTAAGATGACCTTCAAAAGCTGAATCAAGTGGTAAATCAGTGCTTCCAGATGACACCAAGCACTACCTCTGAGAGATGTGCTCTCCTGCTGGCACGAGTGAGGTATTCACTTTAACTTTTAAGCTGCCAGCAGATTTCCAAATGAACATTTTGCTTATTTTAACTTCAGTAAATCAGCTGATGTGCTTGTTCATTTTTAGGAGATGCAGGGAGAAGTGGGCAGCAGAATTTTGTTGATAGCCAAGAAAAAAGGCCTTGCCCCCACCCTGTGTGCACTGAAGAGCTGAACCAACATCTCCACAACATGCAGAGAGAAGGGGACGTGCCTTTAGCAACACTGGAAGCATCTTTTTTGCCTGCAGAACACAAAACCCTGTCATTTTTTACACCATAGGTTGCTGCCAGTCCAAAAATGTTCCCCCCATGCAGCTGCCAAATCTTGGCTCTCCCCTTCCAGGCTTTGCTTGCCCAGGGTGTGCCAGGGTACCTGTAGCAATTAAAAGTCAGGTCAGTTTTACTCTAATAAGATCCCTCAGAAAATGCAGGAGTGAGTATCTTCACTTTGGCTCTGCTTCCAGAAGCTTTATTACAGCTTTTGTGTCCATATTTTATTACAGCTACAGAATCTTGGAATAAAACTCAGTGCCAGCTTGTACATGCCTCTTGCAGTGGGGCAAACTTTGTTGGCTTGGTGTTTTTTAAGGCTAAATTTAGGCTGCTTTTAATAAGTTGCCTGTTAAGCATCTTTTTTTTTTTTTTAATATTTTGTTTTTTATTTTTTTTTTTTTTTTTTTTTTTTTTTTTTTTTTTTTAATATGAATGCAGGTTGTGGCTCATAATTTTCCTAATTTTTAAACGGCAGATGGAAAATAAATCAGGAAGAAGCATTTATTTTGATACTGGCACAAACAGTGCTTCTCCCTTCTTTTGGGCCCCCCACCAGTGGATTTGGGCACACAGAGTGTGCACACTGGATTAAACTGCTTACAGTATTCCAAGAATTTCGGGATGGCAGCAGATGCCTGTTTAAATAATTCTGTCTTTACACTGTGAGGCAAAATCTGTGTGAAGCTGCAGCCTTTCAGGTACTGTGATAATTGGAACAGATGTCCCACTAGCATGTCACAGATGCACTTGGCTGCTGTAGCAGTTCGTGTGGCCATCCAAGATCTTTTTCTCACATCTCCCCTCCTCACCCCACCCTCTGACTGGCTTTATCCATCATAAAGTATGTCAAATTTACTCATTTTTGCTTTGTTTCATTCTTATTCATAGAATAATTTTCTTTATCATACCTCTTTTCTTTCTTTTTTTTTTTTTTCTCTCCTGTCTTCTGTTACTGTTTGACCCCTGATTCATTGATTTGTTGCCCTTCAGTTTCTTTCATTCCTGGGGTGTGTCCCTCTGCTTATCAGCCGGTCTGGTCTTTCCTTACTTCTCTCTTTCTAGTCACTTTTGCCTGAACTTTGGTGTATTTTGGGATTTCAGCTGCTACGAATTTATGTGAAATGAGCTCCTGTGCAAAAGTGTTGTGCCTCCAGTAATAGACCCAGTGATGCCTTGTGGGGTTTCTGTTACCTTTCCTAAAGAGAGAACTATTCTCAACTGGCTTCACATTAACTTTCAGTATTTAGAAGGGAAAAAGCTGTAGATTGGCAGAAGTTAGAGCAGCATGAACCCAGAACTTTGGCTGGGAACCCACGGGCAACCAACCCACTGTGTGTGGGACAGCAGAAGCCAAAGGGGATCCTGTGTGGAGAAAACCCCTATCAGGTGTGGTAAGATGGAGATTTGAAGGGAACTGATTCAATAAAAGAATTTGTTCAGAATAATCACGTGGAATTGTTGTCAGTGCAGGATGAAATACCCTGAATTCTCCCCTTGAGGTATGGAACAAGTTGGATGAGTAAATGAAAGAAAAACTGATCAGCCTCCTCTGCCAGGAGAAGGCCAAGTGTTGCCTCTCACTTCCAGATATCCCTGGGAAACTGAACCCAGGCAATGTTTGGTGTGTGCAGTACTGAAATAAGTTTGGTTTTGTGGAGACTGTGGAAAGAGGGAATGGAGGGAACTTCAGGTGGTATTTGTGGCGGAATGGACTTAGAGAGCTGGGGAGAGAAGTTTTTGGATGGTTTTCCTTGCAAAGAGTGCAGGTGGGGCACGGTGGTGTTGACAAAGTGTTGATGTGTCAGAGCTACAGATCCCTGCCTAGGGAAACTGGGGCATCCATTCTTGAAACTCATATTTTAAATAAAATCTATTCTTGTTCCACACTAAGCTTTTATTTCCTTGAAAATTGTAGCCACATTTCTACTTTGAAGCAGTTTTTTTGTGTTTCTTTTTTTAAATCTGTGTACCTTAGCGTTCACAGATTTACAGATAAACAAATTAATAAAATTCAAATAGGGTCTTTTTAGTGAGCTATTATTTAAACTTGTATGTAAATCTGTCTGAGCCTTTGGGCCCTTGGCAGCCATCCTGGGCTGTGCATCACTGTCTGAGTGGTTGTAATCCCTGCTTTCTCCTTCACCAGGATATTCCTGCTGATAGGCTGGGAAAAGCACCTCTTGTTTGCTTTACTCTAAGACATTGAAGAAAGATAAAATCCAATAGATAAAATTTTGGAAAACCAGGTTTGTTTTGGGAGTGTGTAGCTGAACTTGATACCTGTGTGGTCCAAACATAATAAAATCTAGCTAAACAGTTCACATTACTTGGAAAATAACTTGAAACAACGTGTATTTGGCTCCCAAAGTTTTTTCCAGAAAGTTAAGCAGTTATATTGGAGGATTTAGCTTTGAAACAATAAACATCTGAAATTAGTTATTATTTTAATAAGCTATGCTAGCAGGAGCCCTAATTTCAGTATAACATGGATATTCCTACCCTGAGTTTCTACCACTTAATTTGAGTCAAGTACTAGTTCTTCATCTGGAAAATTGTTAAGGAGTCCAAAAACAAAAGAAAAAAAATTTCATCTTTTAGTTTGAAGACAGAGTTTTGAAATTGGATTATTTCTGGTCATTTTGCCTTCTGGTTTCTCTAATTGGTACAGCTCATTAACTGCAGAGAGCACTTTATCAAATTTCCAAACAGCTTAGATTTTATATAGGCATCACTTGCTGCATGTAATGTACTTATTTCTTTCACAACTTGCTCTAATTCTTTAAAAAATAAATTCAAAGCCTGCTTACAAATAATATCTAATTATTGTTTAATAAATAATAGGCAAATGTAATCCCAGCAGTTTTTACTTTAGCCTGGAAATGAGGTGTCTGTGCAGGCTCTTTTCTTGGTTAAAGCCTACTGAGGACTCTGGGGATGTTTGTGAGCAGCTTTTTGCCTACTTGACTGACTCTTTTTAGCAGTTTTTGTTTGTTTGTTTTAATTTACTGTTCAAATATTATGGTTAGTCATGGAGAGCTTGTTCCCTCATCAGATCACTTAACCTTTGCATCAGGGAAATGAAGCTGAAGAAAGCATTGGAAATTCTCTCTGCAGTGAAGGTGGATCATTTCAGAGAAGAGGTGTCTAAATCTGGGGAAATTAGTAGCATCTCAAATGCTTTTTTTATCTGTGTTATATCAGCATATACCTCAGCTCCAAGTTTAAAATGAGATTTTTCTTTTTTGTGAGGGGTGAGGCAAAGGAAAGATTCATAGGTTCTAATCATACATACTTTTATTAATTTTTTTATTAGCAGCTGTTCTTTCATGCGTCTTGGACCAAGGTGTGAAAATGTGTTTGATCTTTCTCTGGCACATTTAATTGCCTGTTTGTCAGTGGAAAATACAACCTCTCAGTGCTAATGGTATTCCTGCAGTTGCAGTAAAATGCAGACAGTAACCCAGCAGATGGATACACAGTGTGTGGTTTGTGTCTCAGGAGCAGGCAGCAGCATTTTCTGTGCCTGGGTGGATCTGGGTAAGCAGTGCTCCAGGTTTTATGGAGGAGACAGCCCTTACCTTATAAACTGAATCTCTAATCTTTGGATTTTGGATATATGTGCATCACAATTTGTAGAATTAAAAGGCATAAAAAGACCAGGCTGGGTGGGGCGTGGAGTAACCTGATCTAGTGGAAGGTGTCCCTGCCCATGGAACTGGATGATTTAAGGCCCCTTCCAGCACGAATCATTCTGTGATTTTATGAGCACCTGGCAGACTGTGTTATTGACAAAGCACTGATGAAAAATACTGCTGAAACTGATACCTTAGTTAGGAATGTCTCTTTCCATCTTCTGCCTCATCATCTGCAAGAACAAAACATGAGTTCTTCCAGTGGAACACCACAGTGGTGGTGTCTGCTGCTTCAGGTGCTAAATGTGGGTTTGTAAGTAGCGCTTGCAACCAAAATCCTTCTACAGTTTATGCCTGAGGGTGAAAGTCCCTTCTGGAGCCTGCAGGGACTAACAGCCCTCAGTTACTTGGCAGCTGGCACCTTGCTGAAGCAGCAGCTGGGCTGGAGAGCAGAATGGAGGTAGTGACAGCTTTTCCCCTGGAAAGTGTCGGGTGTTATTTCACACAGGGAATGCAGGAGGAATCTTCTCCTGCAGAGACAGAGAGTTCAGGCTGTGCAGCCTGGAGAAGAGAAGCCTCCAGGGAAACCTTACGAGTCTCTTCCAGGACCTAAAGGGGCCCCAAGACAGTTGAAGAGGGACTCACATGGGCATGGAGTAATGGGACAAGGGGGAGTGGTATTAAACTGAGGGAGGATGGGTTTAGATTGGATATTAGGAACAAATTCCACCCTCTAAGGGTGGGGAGGCCCTGGCACAGGGGGCCCAGAGAAGCTGTGGCTGCCCCTGGATCCCTGGCAGTGTCCAAGGCCAGGCTGGACAGGGCTTGGAGCAGCCTAGGACAGTGGAAGGTGTCCCTGACCATGGCAGAATGGTTGGAACTGGATGATCTTTGAGGTCCCTTCCAACCCAAACCCTTCTGGGATTGTCTTCCATGATTCTGTAAAATCTGGACGTGACTCTTTAAAGCACATGGCTGCTTTTCAGTTCGGTACTTTTTGCAGCAGAAGGGTGGGAATGGGACTTGTGTTCTCCTGAATTGCTGGGCTATAATGAAAATTGATAACTCTTCTACTAAACTGTCTTCTCTGTTGTGTTCTTTGTAGGAATCTTCAATTCTCACAGCTTATTATGGTTTCTTCACTTGGAAATAGCAGTTGTGTCATAGTGGTAGTTACAGAACTGCAGTTTGATGGGGGATCTTTGAATATTCCCTATTTCTTCATTCTTTGGACAATCTCCCTACCCATTTCCTTTAGATTTTCCTGCTGTAGTGATGAATGCTTAGAGAACATTCTTACTGCAGTTAATGAGATACAGACATTTCAACAGCTCAAGGCATTTTGAATTTTTATCTTAAGGTTATCAAGTACTGGTGCTGTTATTTTATTTCTTCCTTTCTGAACCAACAATTCACCATGTTATAATTTTATATATTTGGACAAAGCCTTAAAATTGAATACAGTTTCTTAGGAGGCTCTCAAATATTTTTGGGTGACTAAGTATTGAATGTAATACATTTGAACTTCATTTTTTTTTTTTCTTTAAAGGAAAGAAATGAGAAGTTATTCCTGGAGTAGTTACTTTTTAAGATGATCAAGTCTTACCCGTGTGCACCACTAGAGTGTAGTGCTCATTGACAAATTATTGCTGGTCTGCTTGTAATCCTGCCCAATACTATGGCTTCTATGAATTATCTTACAACCTGCAGAGATACCTTTTTTTTTTCTTTATAAACTATGTATTTTTTAAATATTATCATATATTTGGGAATGGTTTGTTTTGGGTGTTTTTCTTTTTTGGTACTATACATCCCAGTATCTTGGAAAATAAAATAAAAAATGTAAATCAGTTTTAAAACACTTTTCTTTCTATTCAACCACTTTTCAGCAGTATCTTAATAGATTTGGAAGGTACATAGCACAGCTACCATCAGTAACAAAGAGAAAATATTTGGTTCATAATATCTGGCAAGTGGAGTATTAGTCCTGCCTGCCTCCCATCTTCCCTGTTTGGTTCATCTGGGTTTTTTTAAACGAAAGGATTTTAGGCCAAGAGTGCCAAGGCAGCTGTAATCCTCAGCACAATGTGGAGCTAAGCCAGTTGGACTTTGGAGGTAATGATCACAGGGAAAACTGTGGAGATGTGATTATTAATGTATTTGTATGAACACAGTAATTGGAGAGGGAATTGCTCCAGCTCTCTGAGGACCTGTATTTATGGGAAATCATTTTCAGAATGGAAAAGATCTGACATGATAAACTATTTTATTAAATCAGGTTGGCTTTCCAGGTTCAAATCACAGTGGAATCTCTAGGACTTCTGATAAATTTGATGTAATGATATTGCTTAATGTTCTTTTTTTTACAATTATGTTATTCTTCTTTCTTGCTGCTTGTTTTAATGTATGCATACTTACGATGTTTTCTTATTCTGCTTGATAAAATAACCTTTTCTCAGAAAATTTTTAAAACATGCAGATTTATTTATATGCAGATTTTCTTCTTCCAAAGAGTTCTAACTCTAATTATTTTTTTAAAAATTATTTTCTAGTTGGTCGAATTATGTTTCAGCTCTTCTCAGACATTTGTCCGAAGACTTGTAAAAACTTCCTTTGCTTGTGCTCGGGTACGTAGCTGATATTTCAGATTTTTATTGTTACTTACAGTTATTATTTGTTTATACAAGTACAAACCACAGTCAAATGCAAGGCCTGTGCCCACCTAGGGGGTGAATTATAATGGAGAGGGGATGCTGTCCCATTCTGGGCCATGTAATCTGCATAAAGCCATCGCCAAGCCAGGGGCTTTTTGTCAGACAGATGGAGGAGGACAGGGTGATTCTGGCACTGCTGTCAGAATTAGATTTGGCCCCAGGAAAAGTCCTTTCTGCCCAGACAGAGGCTTTTAAATTCCAACAGCCTGGCACTGGCAGATGATGCCCACCTATGGAATAAACACAGGGCCAGCTGCTGTGGTGCTGTGTTGGGAGCTTCCCCTCTGATCTCAAACGGGCGCCACTTGGCACCCGATTCAAGGTGGGTCCTGTTGAGCTGCCAGTCCAGGTGTTAACAGAGCAGCTGAGTTCTCCTCTGCCATCCCATTCCCAAGGGATTTGCAGTGCATGGAAAGAGCTGCTTAGGCAGGAAGGGTGTAAGTAGAAGAGGCTCAAAGACAATGATTTTTCTTTTCCAGCCAAAATTCATGGATGTTTCGAGCAAAAAGAACAAGGCTGGTATTTGGCCTGAAACAGAAGAGAAGCTGAGCTCACAGGCATTGTACTGGTTGTTGTGGAAAAATGTCTGAGCTCAGGGAGGTGCTGCAGCTCTTACCAGTGGAACAACTGGTGTGGCTTATATCTGACTGGGAAAGTACTGGCAGTACTGCAAAGGGGAGTAAAAAAAGGGACTGTGACTGCTGGCCACAGCCAAAGCTCCCATCTCAGTGTACCAGCTCAGGTGCCATGCAGGATCCCATTCTCCAAGGGGATTATCCATAGCTCTGAGGGACATCCTGAAACATGACCAAAAATGCAGACAGATATTCCATGGTATTGTTTGATGAGAGGTTTTCAGTGCTGTAACAAAGAGGGGCATGTTTGGGGGAGAAAAGTAGTGTGTCCACCCCTGTAATAAATAGCTTTGCTTGCATAGCTCACGTGGAAAATAAAAGTCGGGTAGGAGGAGGCGTGGATTGGGATTATGGGTGTGGAGAGCCAGGTAAATAACTTGCATTCCATGAGTGAAGGGTGATAAACAGCAATGCCCTGAGTGAGTTTTGTGCCACAAACTGCACTTTGCTTTCATCCTGGCAGTGATTTGCTTGGAGTGGCAAATTTTGGGATGATTGAGCTGTCAGTTAATATGGGGTGGCAGAGTAATAGATTGCAGCAGGGGAGTTTTGGCTCTGGGTAATGAGTGTACCTGCATTTCTAAGAGTGCTATGTGGTGCAGGATATTTGGTGAAATGTCCTCTAACCCATGGTCAAGGACCTGTTCCATAACCAGTGATGGGATGAAACTGAACATTGGGTTATTTGTCCCATTGAGTTGTGTTTCATTACACAACATCTCCTGTTCATGTGAATTATGTGGGATTTTTACTGTTGCACTGTGTAGTATTATTATTATAACCTTTTACTGTTAATTGCCTTGTTATGCCAGCTCCCCTCTTCTGGGAAGCTCAAGTCAGAGTCTCTTGACAATATAAATCCCTCATGAACCTACCATGTAGGACCTCAACTCTGCCAGTCATTGTGGCCTCATCCACAAGCCCAGGGCAGCTTTTCTTCTGAATTTTGGAAGAAATGTTAATGAAATTGAGGTTCTGGGGCCACCTAACTCAAAAATCACCAGTCCATTTGATCTACAGCTGGCATTAAGGAGTGACCTGACACTGCATGGATTGGTGAAGGTGTGGAAGTTTGGAGTAGCTTAATCCCACTTTTCCAGGTGTGGATCACATTGAAATTGAATTGAAACCTGTTTTGAGCTCACATTTCTCTCCTGGGAATCATCTGGCACATCCAGATGTGTAAGTTTGAAAAGGGCTCTTTAAGCTGCAGCTGACATAGGAGTGTAGCTGTGACCACAGAAAACAGTTAACCCATTATTTTGCTGAACTCTTGGTTTTTTTATAAATTATCCTGAGTAGATTTATACACTCCTGCTTGTGGGGAAGAGGAAATTTTTTTTTAAGAAACAACTTAATTTTCACCTCAGAGTCCCCTTGTAAAGGACACTGTTCTGGATGATGAAAAGGCATCAGGTAGGACTGTGTTATCTTTTAGTTTTGCTATTTTGTAACTACCGTGTCCATTAGAACTAGGGAGGGAAAACCCTTGGAATTTGTTCAGTGGCAATCTGTAGATTCTGTTTGTTTCACCTTCTTGCAGGTGAAAAAGGAATTGGCAAAACAACTGGAAAGAAGCTGTGCTACAAAGGCACCACATTCCATCGTGTGGTTAAAAACTTCATGATTCAGGGTGGGGACTTCAGTGAAGGTAAAATGGGCTTTTAAAACTGAAAAGTTTTAAATGGAACAGAAATGTTATAATTTATGTGTTCATAATATATAACTTTAGAAAATTCCATGGAAGTATTACAATGCCATAAAATATTTAATTTTCTGTGAAGTATAGCATAGGTCACCCATTTCCTTGTTAGTTTTTGAAATTCTAAAATGTTTCAACTGATGTAATATTTGTTTAGGAAAATGTGTTAAAAACTCCTCACTGGAGGGTTTTATGCTGTTCCATCTTACTAAAACAATTCAAAACAACTCTAGGCTTAGATGCTTTTCACTTCTGTGTCTGCTGTAGAGGCAATGCTGGTGATGTTCTGTTGGTACAGGAATGTAACTGCTTGAATAAGTTTAATAATAAAGCATTGAATGAGCTAGAAGTGTTTTAAATGTCTCCAAAAGGAGTTTTCCAGGATTTTTTGTTTCTTTCCCTGCAGGAAATCCTTTCCTGAAATACCTGTCCTTACCAAAATGTTTGTTTTCCCTGTCCTGAAATCCTGGGCCTGATCAAATGAGCCTGGGGAGGGAATATCCTGTTTTGAGAGTCAGTTACTGGTGGAATCTTATGCACAGCTTTTGTATAAATGAACCAAAAGTTTTAATTGCTGCTTTTTAATGTGTAGGTAATGGAAAAGGAGGTGAATCTATTTATGGTGGCTATTTTAAAGGTAAGAGCAAATATGTCTTTGCAGATTCTGTGTTCAGTTCTGAGATAAACAAGTCTTGATTCCCAGACTATTTAATGAAAACAGGTCCACTCATAGATCACCTTTTGCATGAAACTAATGTTGCATGAGAATTCCTTTTATATGCATGACTTTCAGATAATTTTTTTGTTAATATTTAACTTAAATTGACAATTAATTAAGGCTAACATTATTGGTTAAACATGACTTTCAGCATGGAGGCTAGGCAACTTTATTCATGAATAAACTCCTATCTTCCTGCCTAAAACTGTCAACATATTCTTTTGTTTATAGAGAATGTGGTCTTTTGCAAAATGAAAAGGTAAGAGACAAAAGCTCAGTAACACAAATTCAAACTCTGTTCCCTTGTCCCCTCCCTGGTAAATATCTAGACAACTGCTAAGTCCCTTTGTAGATGGGTATCTGTGTTGCTTGGAGAAATGAAGAGTTCTGTGTTCTAACCTTTCTGAGGGTTAATGACTTATTCCGAGAGGGAATCCACATAATTCCAGCTCTAAACAGTGATTTCTTCTTTTGTTAATGGCCCTTTTCCTCCCCTCCCCTACTCAAGGTTTGTATGCTTAGGGTTCATTTCTGACTTGATTTATATGCTACACAAGTCATTTTCTTCGCAAAGAATTGCTAAATAAATGTACAATAACTCCTGTAAAAATCTGTTGAAAGGAAAATGGTGAGTTTATAAAGTATTTGTTTAAAGACATACAATTATTTCTTAAGAAAACCAGGTGGTCACTGTGGTATTCACATGTTAAGACAGTGAATATATTTATTTACAGCCCCTGGTTCTGTGTGTGTTGCAAGTGGCTCTGGTTAAATGCATGAAATAAGGTTTCTCTTAAAAAAGAGGCATAGTTTTATGTTGGGAGTATTAAAACTTTTAGTCAAGGAAAGCCTTGGACAGATCCATTTACTAAGAAGTTACTCAGGGTTTGTTTCTCAACACAGTGAGTGCTAAATATGCAGGATTGTGTTTTGATATGTGATCAAAAAATTAATAGCTTTGTACATTCAAATTAGTGTTTTTATCTTTGGAAATGACCTTGAGAAGATCTGGTTTTATATTCTGCGGTACAACCAGAACTCCTCTTTAATTCACTGCAATATAAAGTGCATGTTCTGTTTAGTCTTAATGGATTTTATACTTACACTCAGATATGAAGAGGTTTTTTTTTTTTTTCTTTTTATGGCTTGAGATTTCCCTTTTTGAGTGGAGAGGTGACATCTTTTAGTGTGCCGTACCAGGGAAATAAATGGCTTTTTCTCCTTATATTTGTACCTGGAATGTAAATAACAGTATCATGTATGTTAATTCTTGTTTTGGAGTGTCAGTAATTCTGCCAACCCTGTTCTTACCCAAATAATTCAGGATTTAAATCTAATGTTTGTTGAAGACGCTCATAATGACTTGAATTATTTTGGATTAGAAATGTTTACACTATATCTGCATCATTTTCTTTAAGAAACAATGCATTGTCTCAACTGTAATTTGAAGAGACTTGTTTAAACCTGATGATTGTTTTTCCTCCAACCTGTTCCCATTTCTCCAGCAGCGGCAGAATTTCTCCTTAGAGCATCCATAAGTTACTAAGAAAAAAACCTGCCTCTCTTGCCAGGGAAAATCTGACAAACATATTTTTTCTTCAAACAGATGAAAACTTTATTCTCAAACATGACAGAGCGTTCCTTTTGTCAATGGCAAACCGAGGGAAACATACCAATGGTTCCCAATTTTTCATGTGAGTAGATGTGATCCCGCAGTGGAGCTTTTCTTACACAGAGAAGCGCTGTTCATGAGAAAGATGGTATTGCTAAATTATCCATATCCATGTTATCCATCTGACCCTGGCTCGGAGTGAGTGGGCCCTGCAGCAGGAAATGTTAGACATGGCAATTTCCTTGTGGCATTCATTTGGATTAAAGCTGGTGCTCCATGGATGTTCCTCCTGTGTAGCTTTATTCCCTAAAAATACGGTTTATGGTCAGTTCAGTTAGTGGCCAAGAAATCGATTCTTTGCCTTTGTGTGTGCCCAAATCTCAGCAGATGATCTGCAAATGAGAATGTGGAGCATTATATTCAAGGGGGAGTGAGATCTAGTGAGATCTAGAGGTGGTTTGTATGGATTTGCTCCTTAAAAAATGATGATTTATGATTTACTTTTGGGGACGTTGTTTGTTGTTTTTTCAGGAAGAGAATGAATGGGGGGTCTTGGTTTGTTGTTTTTGTTAATTATTTGATGACGATTATTATTAATTTTTTTGAGCGTTTGTTCCTGAAATGCTTTTTAAATATTTATTCTGCATAATTCTGTTTACTTGTGCATATACCAACCACTTTGGTACCCACACTATGTAAAATTATGTGCTGATAACCAGATTTTTTCTTCATTACCTTAAAAAAATTCCATTCTAGTAACCATATTCTGTTAAATTATAGAAATTATACAAAACACGTTTACCTGTACTCATAAGTAAAACACTCAGGTCTGATAATTGAGGGTTTATTGGTCAAAGCAGGGGCATTTTAGGTTGAGTTATCAGTATTTTTAAGCTTGTAAGCTTTGATGTGATTATTTCTTTTGTTAACTCCCTTTTCAAAATTGCCTCCTGTTAATGTTTAACAGTTTGCCTTTGGAAAGAGCAGGTTGATAACTTTAGTCTAGAAATACTTTGTGAAACAACACTGGGGTTTCAAAAGCAAATTTTAGCATAGTTACTTAACTAGCAAAAAGTCTTTTTTTCTTTGCCATCTTTCTTGGGGGATAAGAATGAATGGCGCTTCCCTGTCTTCAGTAAAGGAGTAAATTGTCCTCAAGAATCTTGCTTTTTTTTTCTTTGCCTGAAAAAGATCTTCAGTATGATATGATGTCGTTCAGATAAGAAACATTTTTAGGTCTTTTCCTAAAAAATGTCCTAAAAATGGAAGATGCATAGGAACCTAAAAGGAAGTCTTCCACAGTTACCACTGTTTAGACACTCCATAGAGATAAAATTGTTTCAAAAGCTTGTTTTGTGTTCCCTTCAAAGGAAATTTTCGATGTTGTGCCTCATTACAATAAATCTGAAAGGATATGCGTGCACATTAATATGGAAAACAGTTTATATAAACACAACTCCATGGCTTAATAAGCTCTCTGAAGGCATTGCTGCATTCTTTTTCACTTGATGACTTGCCTTTGGGTTCTCTTGACTCAATTTTCCATTTTTAAGCTTATCTGAATGTTAAACGTGAAAACCTAATGATGTCACATCCGTCAAGCAGCTGTCATTTGAGGGCTCTAAAGTTTCTTTTCTCTCCTGCATTTGATACCAAAGTCATCTTCTTTCCCTGATGCTTGGTAGGCTCAGCTTGTTCGATTAGATTTAAACACCTTGTCTCTCCCCAAAGCACACCAAAGCAACCCAAGGTTGTGTTGGATACTAAATTGTAATTAATACAGGACAGTAAATGAACGTTATTTAAAAGCACTTTCATCAAATACAGAAGTATTTTTTCTTGAAAAATTCTGGTTTTTTCATAGAATCACTGTAAGGAGGAGTGTGAGTTCAGTGGGAATTGAGGCAGAATAAGGGACTTAAAAACTTCCACGTGAGCTGGATTCACCTGAGCTGCCTGCAGGAATCCAGAGCTGCTTTGGGCCCCTGGGCTGTCCTCTGGGGCCTTCAGGATGAGGATGCTCTGGAGCTCTTGCCTGACCTGCCTGCCCATGCAGATTTCTGGGATATCTAAAAAGGCACCAGCCTGCCCTGGAGCCAGGGAAGAGAATCAGGATTCCAAGTGGGAATCAGCTCCTAAAGGTTTTATCTAGGCAGTTTCTGCCTTCACTTTAAAATGCAGTTTATTAAAGCAGTTAGTCTTACTGGGTGGCATTTGTCTGATTACTTTAGGGAATATGCAGTGCATCTATACAGCTTTTCTTTAATAAAATATTCTCTTCCTTTACACTTTAAGCTGAATTTAAAATGTGGTTTTTTATACTCCCAGTAATGCTCAGTTTCTCTGTAGTTTTATCATTAGGAAAAATGTTCTTCCAATGTTTAACCTGAAAAGTGTGTGATAGGCAATGTTCAGTAGTAGCCTTCAGATTTTTTTAATACTTGTATATATTTAATTTCATTGATTAAATTTATAGAAAGGGGAATAGTTCATCTGAGCTTCTTTAGAGCTCTGCATTTGTTTTCATAGATGAGAACTCTGTATCTTGTACACATCTAATGTAGCAGATAAGGAGTGCAGATAAGTGATTCTCTTTTACAAAAGTTTGTCCAAGTAGGGCTAAAATAATAGCAAGAATCCTGACTATCAGAGTTTTGTTAATTCATCAGAATTCCCTGCTCACCACAGAAAAGTTTTATTTGGAATAATGAATCTTTACAGGAAATAATCAGGCAACAAATGTCTCTTTGGCATATTGCACCAACAAACCAGGCACAACAAGACTCTACAATGCCTAAAAGCTGATTCAAAGTGTTCAGTTTTACTTGAAATAGAATCTCCAGACTCAATGTAAACAGGCATCTGACCCATCCTAAAAAGTTACATCTTCTTGCTTGGTTTAGTCAGGAGTTTCTCTGGTATGAGAGAGCTTGGGGGATTTTTGGACAGCTGGGCATGGAAAAGGCAATGGAAGTGCAGTTAGGAAGCTCCAGGAAAAAGCACAGAGTGAAACCAAAGCACTGCTGGAGAGTGGCAAAGTGCAGGGCTAGAAAGAGGAGTCAGAACTGTGTCTGGAACATCAGAAGTGCTGGGTTTGCTGCTTGTGGACTAATTTCCCACTTTTTTTTTTTTTTTTTTTATTTTCCCTTACTTGAGTAGGAGCAGTGGTTGGGTGGGAAGGAGGATGTGGAGCTGAGGGAGGATTGTCAGTTCCATGCACATGGGCTGTAAATAAGCCAGGTCTGTGCTCATGTGCCTGAGCAACATTTCCTGCTCTGGAGGAACCCAGCATGTTACAGTCCAGCAGAAAGGACAGAAGGAATCCCTTTAGATTTGTGAAATACTGGAATTTCAGGTTTCTTTACCCAAAGGTTTGTAGCAGTTCAGTGCAGGCTTGTTTTGAAGAGAGTTGCAAGGCACCAGGTTATAAATTGGCTTTTTGTGTTTTCAGGGAGCACCACTCTGACTTTCTTCTGTGAATAACTTCCTGTAGAACCCTCAATGATCTTGCCAGTGTTCTAAACACCATTTGGTGTTGTTAATCTGTAACTGTCCTGTTTCCACCTGGGTCCTGAGATAGGGAATCCCTAGGATGGGGCAGGGATTGATAGGAACCACTCCAGAATCTTTTCTTTTTCTGTATCTCCAGTAGCTGCTTCAACTTGCTGCTGCCAACATCAGTAGCAGTTATTGAGGGAGGACAACTGGAGCACTGCACAAACACAGCTGATTTCTTCAGGGCCCTGATTCAGGGTCAACTTGGGGATATTTGGGCTTTTCCTGGATATTCCAGCTCAGTGGCTGGATTCCTTTGGGTGATATTCTTCTGGAGCCATGTGCTTCCTTCTCGGTCTCTTTAAAACAACCCCAGCATGGCTGTGGCCATTCCCAACCTGCCAGTGAGGACATTCACAGTACAAAATAGTGCAACTTTGGTGAAAATGAGGGAATAAAGTAACATTAATGAGCCTCCTCCCACAGGCTCAGCTCTCCTTCCACTGTCACACCAAATCTGCCAAGCTACACTTTGTAGCAAATCAGAAGTGTCCCTGCAGAAGGAAGAGTAAAGCAAGAATAAGAAGCAAAACAAAGTAACTTCTTGTTAAAAATGGGAAGTTTTGTGTAATAATTAATTTTATTGCCTTGTTTGGCTGTGGAGTTTGCTGAGGAAAAAGCCCTTAGTGCAACCTAAAGAGGAGTCCTGGGTTCTGTTCCTTATCAGTGCAAATGCTTGAAGTTCTTGTCTCTGTGTTCCACAGCTATTTAAAACTTGAATCTGATTTCCTATTACTGACAGATTTTTTTTTTTCCTTATTGAGGGTGTTGTTGGTTTAATGTCTGTCTCAAGCTCTGCTTTCTTGCTCAGAACTAAATAGGATTTTTTGTTTTAAAAATGTTTTAATATGTCGTGCCATGCCCAGTTCATAAATTGAAACAAAGGAACTACTTTGATCTGCTAAATGAAGGATAAAATAATTTGGGAAGACTGTTGATTTGATTTTACAAATTATTTCTTAGTGTTACCAGCTCATTAAAAGTACTTCATATCTTTTTGGTTTCCCAAATCAGGTGTTTTTCCAGTCAACAGTTATTAATTTCCTTTTTTTGCTGTGAATGAAATACCTTTGAGCTCATTATTGAGAGTTGACTGATACAAAAATGAAAAAATGTCAGATGGAAGGGGCTGATGTTGCATTATCTTTGAGCATTATTGGTACACGTGCACTTCTCACACAAGAAGGTCCCATTGACTTGATCAAAAGTTTATGGAAAAGTGAAAACATTCCCAGGATACTTTTATATGTAATCAGTAACAGAAGGATCATTTCAGTGCTTGACTGTGCAGAGATAATTAATCACTGATAATTTATTGGTGAGGGGATTGTGGATAAGCTCAGCTGATAATGAAGTTTTCAGGCATTGCTTCTGCTCAGAATTACATCAGAGGACAAATCCAGCATCAGCTGCTGCAGTTGTTTGGGCTTTTTTGCACCTGCAATGTGGTTTTTGTTCTAAAATTCTGAACAGAAGCAATCAATGCACATATTTTTGAGAAAACACTGATTTTTCTTAGTTGTAGAAAAGCTTCATAGGAGGAGGAAGATTCTGAAATGTCTAAAGCTGTGAACTTCCTGACTGTGCACATTTCCTTCTGAATCCAAATGTTTGTGTGCCAGCCTGGGAAGTTCCTGCTTAGGAGTGGATTCAACCGAGCCCTTGAACCCCTGTGGAACTGCAAGCATGTGAATAAACCCAAAGCAACTGGTTATTCATCTGCTTAAAGCTGGGCATTTTTTTGCTGGATTGAGACTTAGAGGGGAGTGGGAGCATTCTCTTTCTAACTGTTTGTTTTTTGCGGTAGTTTTGCAAGCAGGTTTTGTCTTTTCTTTTTGTTTGTAAGGAGAACTTTAGTTTTCAAAGTACCTTGTATTCTAAAGAAAATTTAGAGCCCTCTTTTAGGCATCCTTGTTCTGCATACAACTTGATAAATATTAATTTTAAACTTGTATTTAATAAAACATAGACTCAGTTTTGTCTGAAAATGTATTACAATTTATTTCTGCCATTTTTGTGTAAAATTTACAGAAACAGTGTTACATCGTGCGCTCCAAAGGTAATGTCTCATTCCTCTAAGGCTGTGTCCTTTCCTTTTCTTTCTGTTTTTATCTTTTCTTGTTTTTCTGATCATATTGTTATGTGCATTGAACCCTTTGTTAGGCCTGAGGTTCTCTGGGGGGGGTGGGTGAGAACACGCTTTTATCAAAAAGATGATTTTTCTCTTCAGCAGTATCTTAAACCAATTTAAACTTGAGTGAAGAAAGGTGTTTGTCCTTCTGTAAATAACTTGCAGAACAGTATCTATTAAAAGGCAGACTTTGAATGGTTTAAATGATGAGAGCTCTATATAGAAATGTTAAAATATTATTTTGGGGGATGAACTCATCGTGACTTTAGGTTTCCATAGTGCCAAGACAGGAGGTAGGTTTGCTCCTGGTTAAGTTCTGAAGCCAAAACAAATATTCAAGGATTGGTGCAGAAAACCTTGAAATGCTCTTTTAAAGTGCACCTTTGCAGAACAAATGTCAGCTTACAGCCCTTGCACTGAGGTGAGAGAACTCCCAAAAGCATCACGAGGGTTTGGGGCTCTGCTTCCCATGGGAAGGTGTTCAGTCCCCCAGCTCCTCGTGGTGCATCTGGAAGGTCCCTCTGGGGTAAAACTCCTCGTGCTCTCACTCAGCGAGCAAGGAGAGAAGCCCTGGCCATTTGTTCTCCAATTGCCAGGGCACTGGGGAAGCCTCTGCACGGGTTTTAATGCACCAAGCAGCCCTTTCTCTGCTCAGCAAGGACCAGTCTAAAGGCAATTTCTGCTTAGGTAATTTGCTTAATTAGTCTCCAGTGCTGCTGCAGCATGGCAGGAGCACCTGCAGCCTCCCCAGCCCTGCCATGGAGCCTATTGCTGTTTCCAGCTAATTCTAAACACTAAATCTTCACCACTATTGGTTTCATTGAAGTAACCCACTTCTGGTTTTTTCACCCCTTTAAATCAGCTTCATAATTAAACCCACTTAAACTGTTTACTTAACAGCAGGTTGTTAATGCAGTTAACTCTTGCTTCAAGAACTTCAAAAGCTCTAAGGGTTTTTCTCTTTGTAGCAATATGCTGTGTTAGCAAGGGAAAATCAAAGAACACCCACTGCTATTGAGAAATTTAATGTTGTATTAATAGCATTTATTCCCCTGTGTTAACCCAAAGAAGTTTTCTGTATTATTTAGTATTACAGAAGTAGATGGTCTGTTTGACATTTGGGGGGGAAAAAAAAAATCAAGAGTGTAAACACTCCTGATTCTCAATGCCACCTTTTGGGATGTGTTCAGCACTGCAGTGTTTTGTGACCTAATAGTTCAAAACTCAAGGGAAGAGAAGTGTATAAGAATTAATATTTTATTCTAGCAGTGAAAAACTGACTTCTTCATACCAAATCTGTGTTACTGTAAATTTAGAAAAATCACCTGTGATTGATTATTTATTTTGAGAGAGGGGACTTCATTGGAAGAAGGTTTTAAAAGCAAAATAGTGCTTGGGAGGAGAGAGAGGAAGAATATTTTCACACATTAAAGTAACTTCAGAAGTGATTTCTATTGTATTTCTCCCCCAGTATATGGGCAGGTTCTGATGTTCTTTCCTCAGTATAACTACATAGCAGGATCACCTGTGCAGCAGGAATTCACTTGGAGAAGTAACTTTAGTTGGGTTTTGGAAAAGGATTCACAGCATTAGAATCCAAAAGATTTGTACAAAAGACAGTTGCATTTTCCATTCAGGCTCAGTGTGAGAAGCTGAAAAATGGGGAGGAAATCTGCATTTATCAGTGAAGTGTAGGTGGCACAGAATGTCTGCTGTTGATTTTGGGAAGCCTGTGAGGTTTTGAGCTGAAGCATTTGATGATTTAAGACAGAAATACTGCTTTGTATTCTGAGTCAGGAGGCCAAGCAGGTAAATGGGAAGTTGAGAAAGAAGTGGTGGGAGGTGAGGGGAAGCAGAGAATGTCTCATATATCATAACTCTTCTTTTTTTTAAATAAACTGGCTTTAAAGTGACCTTGTAATTTAAGAAGCTGACAAGCTCAGAAACATTTAAATCCCACTAGTCACCCAGTATTTATCACCAAATTGTATCTTCTCTGTGATTAAAAATCATAAAGTTACATTAAATGTGTATTTAAAGACATTTTCTTGGAAATTGTTTACTGCATGCATGAAATGATACTTGGTACAGCTTTCAGTATGCACATTTAGCTAAACTTCAAATAAAAATCATGTAAAAGTTTAAAAAAGCCTATGTGTGTAATCTGTAATTTAAATTTGTTAATTCTATGTATTTAACTGCATTTTTTCACTATTTTTGTCTTACCTTCACCTCTTTTTTTTTTTTTTTTCCTGTGTCATTCTCCTCTTTTACTTCATCTGAATCCCTGATTTTATTTTATTTTACCATCTTCCCATCTTGCTGTTTGTCCAACAGAACAACAAAACCTGCTCCTCATCTCGATGGGTAAGAATCCTTTCCAGTTTCTCAAATGATCTCTGAAGTTTGAAGGTTATATTGAAAGTAGACAACAATGGGGAAACAAATTTTTAATTCTAGGGGAGATTATACAATGGGATAAGATGGAAAACAAAAGTTTCAGTTCTATAAAAACTTCAAGTTGCAACTTATTTCCTAAAGCTGGACAAAAACTTGAATTGTCTTAAATCCTAAGATTATTTCTTTAAAACTGGTTGCTGCCCTCAGCCCGTAAATCTGGGAGTTGAATTGCCAAGTTTAATATATTTGAGCAGTCATCTCTTTTGGGGCATATTTTTATCCCTAAAATTTATGGGGCAAATAGAAGAGGGAAAGAGAAATGTGGTACCATAGAACAAAAAAAAAATTCCTTAATTTTAACTGTCCCTGCAATGCCAGGGGGGAATTGTGTCCTGAGTTTGTAGAGACCTGTAAATTCTTCTTCTCTGGGGAAGACTTTTGGCATGTTTATAGATGCACTCTTGATCTCTGTTGCACAAAGCTGCAAAAATAGAAGGGTGGATTGGGAATTATGATCAGTTTACCCTGCCCTCGTAGAGGAGAGGAGACTGCTTCAATTTGAGGGAAATACTTGATATCAGAGTGAATCTTTGTTTCACATTGCATAAAATCTTAGCATTGTCGTCGATGTTAAACTTAAAATCATTTTTAAAAATTACATTTAATGCATTAAGAACTCAATGTTTCTATCTCAGGCTGACTTAAAATCTGAAATTAATTGGAAAATCACTACAGAGATTCACAGATGTTTTGGACTTTGTAAATTCTTTCTTTCTGCAGTGTGCACGTTGTCTTTGGACTGGTTATCTCTGGGTTTGAAGTCATAGAACAGATAGAAAATCTCAAAACTGATACTGCGAGCAGGCCCTATGCTGATGTCCGAGTCATTGACTGCGGGGTGCTGGTCACCAGATCAGCTAAAGATGGTGAGTGCCAGCATCCCCAAAATTAGGGATGTTCATGTTGTTCTCAGAGAGCACAAAAATTCCGCCAATAGCTAAAAATCATTATGTTAATGAGTAGAATCTTAATTCTTCCGAGCCTGTAAAATGTAAATCTTGGTGTAGGAGAGGAAATCACAGCACAAAAAAGTATTTTCTGCCCTCAACATTAGGGCAAACTCAAAAAGTAATGAAAAGTTATTTTTCTGTGTTTGAAAGAAGGAGACACAAATGTGCTTTTCTTAAAGTGGGATTTTGTGCACTTTCTGAAGGTTTCTTTTAAGATTCTGAAAAGCTAATATATGCAATATATGTGGCCAACCTTATTTTCCTTTTCATGAAGATTTATAGAGGATAAATTACCTTAAATGTATGTGTGGACAGTCCCTGAGAAGCAGTGGAGCATTACAAGTTTGCATTTTCTACTTAATTTTTGATTTTCCTTAAGGATAAGGTGGTTATTTATGTCCTTTAGAGAAAGTCAAGAGGAGCCACAGTAAAAGTGTGAGGATGCAGAAAAGAGAAAATGACAAAGTTTTAAACTAATTTGTTCTTAATCTTTGATTTGCAACCTGTGCATTGTTTCTAACAGAATCTAATTTTTTTACTCGAAGTGGTTTTTTCTCTGTGTATTCTGTCTTTGCTGGAAAGTATTTATTATACCAACATGGATTTAAGCTAGGCTCAATCAAATGATTTTTTATCATGATTCTTTAATGCAACTCATTGTGAAAAAGCTCACAGAGCTCTAAAAGCTCTAAAATGGCTCATTTTTGTATTTATACATTTATAAAATTGTGTGTTTTGTGCTTGTACATGCACACACATGTACACAGTGTAAATTGAAAATATCTGTTCAAGCTTTGGAGAAGAAGAAGAAAGTCTGCTCTGACTCAGAAGCCTCAGAGTCCTCCTCCAGTGCATCCAGTTCTTCAGAATCCTCATCTGAGAGTGAGGCTGAGAATGAAAGGAGCAGGAGGAGAAAGAGGAAAAGAAGAGCTAAAACCAAACAGTCCAGGAAACGAAGGAAGGAAGAGAGGAAGAAAGAGGATCCAAGGTGCAAGCGAACCTCGAGCCAAAGACGGTGACTGGTCTCTTAAATTTAACAATTGCAGTGAAATCTGGGGAATTCTGCTTTGTTTTCATCAAGTGCTCAAGCTATAAATAGGAAAATGCTTTTATTTAAGTTTGGGGTTTGGTGCTTGGTTTTTATAAGCAAACAAAAAACCCTAAAGCTGAGCTTGTTGTTGAGTTTTCCATGAAATAATTTAAGATCTTTGTAGATAGAAGCAAGAATGATGTTGAAATTACTAAATCCCAGCATGTGAAGCTATTCAGGCTCAGCACACCTGTGTAAAAGTGACACTTTAGGCAAATTATAGAACTTTGATTTATATTTTAAAAATATTTCATAACAAGTTCTAAATGAAAAGCTAAATTAATTGCTGTAAAGCACAAACTGAACTTTCTCTCCAGTAATGGTTGCCCATCCTCCCTTTAGCCTAAAATGAGTTGTTCGACACATTCTGCTTGTTAAGCCAACTTTAAGTTTGATGCATCTTGGAATTCAGTTGGAAAGGGGATTTTTCCAGCTAATTGTGATTTCTCACCCTGCTCTTTCCCTTAGCAGCCTTTCTGACAAGAGCGATGTCACAGACAAAGTCGACCTTAGCACAAAGCGGGACAAGCCCGTGGTACGTCCTGAAGAAATCCCCCCAGTGCCTGAAAATAGATTTTTGCTCAGAAGAGATGTGCCTGTTGTCAATGTAGAGCCTGAACCGTAAGGAACTCTGAGCTTTTTATTCTGACTTGCTGAAAACTGTGCATGAGATATTCCTGTTAACATTCTCTTCCTGATGCTGCTGGCTGGAGTGTCAGAATTCCTGCATGAGGTCATTTAACTGGCCCTGTGCCAGGCGTTTTCAGTGAGATCTCGAGCTGGTTTTATTGGTCTTTAAGGATCACATGTTAAACTCAATTAAAAAAAATGAATGAATTATTTCAGAAGTAGTCATGCATTGCAAACCACAGGAAATATTTGATTGCAAGGGAAACTTGGGATTGGGAGAGGTGATTTTTTGTCTTTCTTAGACTGATGAAGAAGCTTGGGTTCAGAATCAGTCACCTGGAGTTTTGTGACTTATCAGTGTTTGAGAATAAGAGAAAATTCTCTTTTTGCTGCAAAGGCAGTCACAAGTTCACAAGATACTTTCAATGTGTTTTATACCTCCACTGTCCAATTTCCTTGCTCTTGTAAGTGAGCTAATCCATTACAGTGCCAGATACCTCTAAAATCAGTGTTGGGTTTTTTTGGTGTTGGGATTTTTAATTTCTGTTAATGGTGCAGTCTCCTGTAAGTCTTTTCTTGGAACATCACTCATGTTCCCAGAGATTTACTAACTACTTTTGGGAATATTACACAAGCTAAAAGGAAAGAAGCAAAGCTTTAGAACCTGTGAACGGTCCTGAACGGAGATCCTGAAACTCTTCTGCCCACATTGTCTTCAGGATTTGTGCCCCAAACACAAGTGAACCTCTTGTGACAGTGTTTTGCAAGTTCATTGTTAGCATTTATTTCTGTGTCAAGAGATCAGGATGCACATTTGGTTGAAAACAAATACATGTTGATTTTCCTTTTGTTGCAGAACTCTCTTGCTTTCTTTCTTGAAAAAAACCCACTGAATTCTTAGTTGTGTTTAAAATTGAATGAATAAGATGATGAATATTTCTCATTTTTAACTTAAACTAATTGTAAGTTAATTGGTTTTTTTGCCATGTAACTTCATACTTTATTAATTTATGTAGGAAGCTTCTTGATGCTGCGCCAGTCCTGACGGACCAGAAGCCATCAGTCTCTAAATCTGGACGAAAAATTAAAGGAAGAGGCACAATAGTATGTGACAGTTTTATTTATTTCTTTATTTCCTCTCACCCAGAGTATCTTCCCTGACTTTAAGCTTTGAATTTCCCTGGAGGGCTTTCTATGACACTTTATTTACATGTTGTAGGGTCTAGTTTAGAAAGCATTGAAATCCTGTCAGGTAGTTGATTTTATAACACTTTTTTTCCATCCTTCCTGTTGCTGTCTTTTTACTTAAGGATTGTTTGGAGAAAAAAAGGCCTAAATCTCAACTACAAGAAGTCTTCAAATACAAGAATAAATAATTTCTTTTTAAAGATGGAAACTATTTCAGCCAGATTTATCCTGCCTGAGCCACATCTCTAAAGTAATGAAGAGTGACAAGAGCTTTTACTCTCCTCCATTCCTTGGATTTCCTGGCTGTTTTCTCTCAGCATCAGGACTATAACACACCAAGCTGTGGCCCAAGTGTCTGCAGCCCTTTCTGATGTAAAATTCAAAACTTTTTCTTTTCTCTGATAATTCACAATCCAGAGCCCAAAGTGCTGCACAGCTGTGCTGTTATTTTTTTAGTCATTAGAAAAGGGAGAAAGTCAAAAAACCTTTTTGTATATTTAATTCTGGTGTATGACAAATTGTAGCCTACTATGACTGAGCATATTGTTCCCTTTGATAATCTTTTCCTGGATCAGTTTAGCAGGTGGCATTTGGGTAACCAAAAACCAAACCAAGGTTTGGTGCAACCAAACTTTTTCTGCAAGTGGAGCCCCTCCAAAAAATGTATATACAGATATCAATATATCTACATCTATTCTAATTAAAAGTTTCATTAGAATGGTTTAAACTGAGGCTCCTCTGACCATGATTTCCTTATGTAATAGCCACTGGATTTGGGGATTTTTCACTGACTCCCATGGTACAATTAATTTAAGCTACGAAATGAACTCCTTAGATGGCTGTAGCGTGGACCAAGGTATTTGGAGTTTTTGAGCCCCAAGCCCTATTCACCAGCCTTGACTTGAAATGAGACAGCTGCCTTTGCATCTGACAGCTTGGATTTGTCCTGGACACCTGTGAGATCCACTGAAGGAAGATTTTTTAAATAGAATGTTTGGAAATATTTATGTAAACAAACACTTGGGGAAGAATAACTGAAAGCTGAGTGGAATTGGCTTTTGCCAGGTTATTGGGGTTTCTGTCTTGTTTTTCATTGTTTTGGCACCCTCTCAGCAAAATTAAGAATAAAAAAAGATGTCATTTGGGGCCGGCAGTTGGAGAAACACATTTTTCTGCCATCTCTAATAGTCTTTATTAGCACAGTTTCTGTCCAGGTGGAGTTCATTGATGTTTTTTTTAAAATACTTATTTGTAGGTTCCAGGAGACTCCAGAGTATACAATGTGAGAGTTAGGGAGGTCCATGCCACCCTTGCAGTGTTTTATGCCATTCCCCTGTAAAAGCTGTTTTTAAAATAGTCATTGCTTCAGCTCAAATGATAGGGAAGCTCTGAGTGGCAGGTTATCTTGATTTTATTTTTTTATATAAGAAGGATATCTTAAAGCCTTCTGTAACTACCTGGATAAATCAATACATACATCTCTGTGATTTTATTCTAGGGGACAACACCTTTTTTTCCCCATTCTACTGCTTTCATAAGTGGCTCAAAATAATTGAGTCAAATCCAGATGTGCTTTTATTGAGTCAAGGAGCATCTGATTTCCTCACAGAATTTACCTAAGTGTGTATCCCACTGGGTAATGGAAAATAATGAGTTAGCAATAGCAGAGTTCTTCTTTCTCTACTGCACAAGTAGCTCTTGTTACCTACTTAAATGCTCTGCCTAAGCATAATTTTTTAAATGTGAAGCTTCATTGCTTTTTTTTGTGAAAGAGTTTGGGGGGTTTTTTGTGATTTTATTTTGTTTGGTTTTCTTAAATTGCTTTAAAGTGACTTAATCTGGATTCCCGTTTCTGAAGAGTTGAACAGCAATAACTTTTGAAATGGGGTTTGTCTCTATTCCTACAAACCGTGAAGTGTCTGACTAAAGTAAAACATCTGTGCTTTAAAATCAAGGATGGTTTTCTCCAGTAATGATGTTATTCCAAAAGGGAATCCATGGCCTCTTCCTCGATTCTTCCTTTCATATTTTGTAAAACTGAGTGATCTGCTGGCCTCTCCCAGGCTTTGCAGAGTGCTCTGAGTGTAAAGATTCAGCAGCTCTGTAGGAGAACCCTGGTGCAGCTGTGTGTGTTTGCTGTCCCAGCGCTACCACACCCCGCCACGCTCCCGCTCCTGCTCCGAGTCCGACGAGGAGGAGAGCAGCGAGACCCCGCCCCACTGGAGGGAGGAGATGCAGAGGCTGCGGACCTACCGAGCACCCAGTGGGGAGAAGTGGAGCAAAGGAGACAAGTAAGAGCCTCACCACAGCTTTGAAATGTCCTGGCCTTTGGCAAGCCCTGATGGATTGTGTAGATATACCACGTCTCAGTATCAGGGTGAGAGGAAATGACTTCAAGTTGTGCCAAGGGAGGTTTAGATTGGACATTAGGAATAATTTTTTCACAGAAAACACTGGAACGGGCTGCCCAGGGGAGTGTGGAGTCACCATCCCTGGAAGTGTTCAGAAAACATGTGGCACCTGCGGACATGGTTTAGTGCTGAACTAAACCATGGTGGTGCTGGGTTGATGACTGGACTTGGTGATCTTAAAGGTATTTTCCAACCTTAAGGATGCGGTGATCTCCTTATCCTAAAAGTGGATTGCATGGTTTCTTTGGAGTAAAGCAGTCAAATCCACCAAGCCTTCATTGTTTTAGCTGTGTGTTCTTTCAGCAGTTGCAAACTGTGTGATGGATGGAAGTCAGCTCTCTAAAATTCCTGATGGCTTGATACTAAATACAAGCTTCTATCAAATTACAAGAGATAAATTTCAAAAGGAAAACTGAAAATTATTCTATATAACCATTAGTAAATAATTGCAAATGTTTCTGATGATTCTTTTTTATGTACTGAGATGTTTTAAAACTTGTGTTTAAATGTGGTTTAAGGATCCTGTAGTTGTAGAGGTCAAAGTCCTGCAGATTAGGGCAATTAAAAACTTAAATCTCTTTACACAGGTTCTACAATATGCAAAATATGCTGTTGTTGGCTGACTTATTTCTTAGGGAGAAGTAACTCTTGCTAGTGATGGAATTCTTTATCTTAAAATGAGTGTAAGAAACGAAGCAAGTCTCTGATACTCAAGTGTGTGTGCTAGGATTTATTTAAACTTACTTAAAATTAGGTTTCAAAAGACTTAATTTATCTGAAGGTTTTAAAAGATTTTAAAAACTTAGTCTGGAGTTTATTTTTCGGTTTTCCAGGTTGAGTGACCCCTGTACAAGCAGGTGGGATGAGAGAAGTGCATCCCGGAGATCCAGGTCTTGGTCCCATAACGGTTATGCTGATCTAAGCACTGTGAGATACTCCAGCCATCACAAGAAGCACAGGAAAGAGAAGAAGAAGGTGAAGCATAAAAAGAAATCTAAAAAGCAGAAGCATTTCAAGAAGCACAAGCAAACGAAGAAAAAGAAAACATCAGCGTCATCAGATGTAGAATCCTCTCATTCCTTCCACAGGAGGACAAAATCATCTTGTGATCGTGAGAGGAAATCCCGTTCTTCCTCATTGTCTTCCAGACGTTCATCCAGGAGAGACTGGTCTAAATCTGATAAGGAAGACCAGAGCTTGTCATCTTTATCAAGCAGAGGGTCTCGATCGTACTACAGGTCCAGATCCAGGTCTAGATCTAAATCAAGATCTTACTCCAGAAGAAGTTCTAGATCAAGATCAGCCTCTAAATCATCGCGTTCTCGAAGTAGGTCACGGTCAAGTTCTCACCCCAGGCAGCAAAAGACTGTTCCCAATTCTCCACGAAATATTTCAGGACGGTTAAATGACACTAAGTTGACCAAGACTTCTGAGCCTGTCCGAGCAGTGATACTGCCCAGTGACAAGGTTATTGTGCCACCAGTTGTCCCAGAAAACCTCCCTGTCATACCCTTAAGTGACAGTCCCCCACCTTCAAGGTGGAAACCTGGGCAGAAACCTTGGAAGCCATCGTACGAGCGAATTCAGGAGATGAAAGCTAAAACAACCCACTTAATTCCCACCCAAACTAATTACAATTTAGTAGTTGTTAAGGAGGCCAACACCTCTTCCTCCTTTCACAAGCAGGAGAGGAGCTCAGAGAGCGATCGGAGTGCTTACTCCAAAGGCCGCAGTGACAGGAGCTCGGAGAGCTGGCCCAGGTCAAGGAGCAGGTCCTCTCGAAGCCGGTCATACTCGAGATCTTACTCAAGGTCTAGAAGCCCATCGAGCTCAAGGACAAAATCTCCTTCTTCTGGCAGGTCACCGTCCCCGAGTAAATACTGCAGTGACAGGTCAGGGTACAGCGAGTCCACGTCCGACTATTCCCTCAGCGATGAGGACAGGCACAGGAACAAAAGGAAATGCACATCCAGCGATCCCAAAGCTCGGGGCCTCAAAGTGAGGCAGGAAACGAGCTCTGAAAGCACTTTGCCTTACGTGCATCCAAAGGACTACGACGAGTCTTCCCAAGGGTTGAAGGAGAGTGACAGTTTGTCATCCTCAGACTTCTCCTCCGACAGCGAGCGCTCTGCCAAAGCCAAAGCTGTCCAAGAAAAAGAGGGCCGATTTCCATTAGAAGGGGATGCTGAGAAACAGGATAAAAATAGCTTAAATTCTGAGAGAGGGGAGGAGAAAGCCAAGGGTGAGCGGGATTCTGATCACTCTAAAAAGAAAGCAGCCAAGGAGAAATGCTCAGAGCAGCCCAGAGGTGGTGCAAAAACAAAACGCAAATCCTACTCAGGTAGCAAATGGGACTCAGAGTCGAATTCCGAAAGAGGAGAGGCAAGGCGTAATAGAGGGGATTCCAGACCCTCCTCTGGGAAAGAAGAAGGAGAGGCCACCTCAGGGTCTGACACAGAGCTTAGTGTTACCAAAAGGATAAAAAAACAATCCAGTTCCTCTGAGGGCATTTTGGCTTCTGACTGTGCGTGGAAGACAAGCAAACAGTTGTCGTCTTCTGAATCCGAGAGTTCTTGTTCCAGCTCAGCAGATACCCGAGGCAAGTCAAAAAAACACAAACATGGGTTGAAAAAGACTCCTAAAAAATCACATTCCAAAAAGGGAAAAGAAAAATCAAAAGGCAAGAAGGAGAAAAAACACAAAGTCCAGAAAAGAAAAGAAGTGTTTCATTGGCAGCCCCCCCTTGAGTTTGGGGAAGAAGAGGACGATGAGATAAATGAAAAGCCGGTTACCAAGGATGATAAAAAAGAAAAGCAGCTTAGCAGGGACATAAAGGATAAAAAACAAGTTTATGAAAAGGATGAAATAGTCACAGATAAAATAGGAAATGGTGAAAAGTCCTATGTGAATGAAAGCCTTTTAGATAAAAACACCACATGTGGGGCCTCACCAGATCACACGAACCTTAATAAAGAGCCCATTGAAACAAGCACTTCAACTGGTATTTTAAACTCAGGAATAAACGTGGCTGCCTGCAAGAGTGAGATTAAACAAGCTGAAGAAAATAACCAGAATGGGCTGGAAGATGTTATTCAGAGAGATGACAACATGGAGATTTGTACTCCGGATCGTAACTCTCCGGGGAAGGTGGATGTGGACGTTTCGTCTCCTGTCATTCTCACTGCTAAACCTTTAAGTGCTGGTGTGAAAAAGGAGTTACAGGTTGAGACTCCTGAGCAAGATACTGTCAAACTGGGAAACAACATTAGAGACTTTATTAATATTAAAGAAGAAAAAGAAACAGGAAGGCAAGAAAATAACTCTGCCCTGGTGTCTGGTGCTAAAGACTGTAGTTTAAAAAGTGAAATTTCTGAAAATACACCAAGCAATATGATAGACAATAAATGGAAGCCTTTGCAAGGTGTTGGTAACTTAAAACCAGCAACAATTAGTACGACCACAGAGGTTAAAAATGTAGCATCAGCACCAGAGCCTAAACCAGCAGGTTTAAGAATTGAAATAAAAGCGAAAAATAAAGTAAGGCCTGGGTCCCTTTTTGATGAAGTGAGGAAAACAGCCCGGCTAAATCGGCGGCCAAGGAATCAGGAAAGTTCCAGTGAGGAGGAATCTCCAAGCAGAGATGGCAACAGCCCTTCCAGGAGTCTGAGCAGGTCACGAAGTAAATCTGAGTCTAAATCCAGACGCAGAACAAGGTCCGTATCCTATAGTCACTCGAGAAGTCGGTCCCGAAGTTCTACATACTCATATAGGTGAGAAACTTGTGCTGTTCCCACAGCCAGCCCTGGTAACTTGAAAGTGCTTATGTTTTCTGGGATGTTTTTCAGGTTGTGTTTTTTGTTTTTGAACAGTTCTGTGTTATAGAACCAAAGAGTGGTTTGAGTTGGAAGGGACTTTAAAGCCCATCCAGTGCCACCTCCTGCCATGGGCAGGGACACCTTCCACTATCCAAGGTTGCTCCAAGCCGTGTCCAACCTGGCCTTGGATACTTCCAGGGATCCAGGGGCAGGCACAGCTTCTCTGGGCACCCTGTGTCCGTGTGACAGCATTCCTCCTTGTTCCAAGTCCCTCTCCAGCTCTCCTGGACCTTGTTTAGGCTCTAAAAGAGCCTCTGAGGTGTCCCCGGAGCCTTCTCCTCTCCAGATGAGCACCCCCAGCTCTCACAGCCTGGCTCCAGAGCAGGGGGGCTCCAGCGCTTAGATGAACTTAGTAGCCTTATCATTTAGCAGAATATGGAATAAATATTTAGCTAGAAAGCTAAAGATTCATAACTTCTTCTAGTTCCCATTTTCTGCTGTTCTTCTCCTCAGTTGTGTTCTCTCCCTTGGTTGCAGGTCCAGGAGCTACTCGAGGAGCCGGAGCCGGGGCTGGTACAGCCGAGATCGCTCCAGGAGCCGGAGCAGTTCCTACCACAGCTACAAGAGCCGTAGGTGAGTTCATCCAGCTGGACATGGTGCCAGACATGTTCTCCTCCTCTTGCTCCTCCTCTTCCCCCCGCTGCTCTCTTCAGTAATTTTGGGTTTTGTAGACTGAAAACCCCTCTGTGGTTTTGTTTCTGTCAGTCGGAGCTATAGCAGGAGCAGATCCAGGAGCAGTTCCTATGGTCACCACAGTCGATCCAGGTATGGATTGTACTTGAATACAAACTCTGCAAGAGATGTGCTACCCATCAAATCATCTTAGCATAAGTGTACTTTTATTTACAATTCTTTAAAATAGACTTTATGTAATTATTGTATATGATACTATTATATATCATAAATACTATCTATTTTATTATATATACTGTAGTATATATCTAAATATTGATTTATAAATTACTTTAATCTCATAGAATCACAGAATAGTTTGGGTTAGAAAGCACCTTAAAGATGATCCAGTTCCAGCCCCCTGCAATGGGCAGGGACACCTTTCCCTAGACCAGGGTGCTCCAAACCCTGTTCAGCCTGGCCTTGGACACTTCCAGGGACCTGTAGTACTTAAATCTATTATAATAATACCATGGTGGCAACTTGAATCAAAGCAAAATGAACGCAGGACACTTCCAAAAGCTGAAAATAACCAAACCATCCTGGCATTACAGGTACAGGTAATGCTCTAAGTAGTAGTGAACACATTTGTTTTTGGGTTTTTTTTATAAAATTGAGTTACTAATGGAATTGCTTTGCTTACTTTCAGAAGTATCAGCAAATAAGAATTTTACTGCATCTAGAAAAAAAGAAAAAGCACTAAACTTTATAGATGATTAGTATATCTTTCCTAATAAAATTTGAAATTTTTACTGTTATTTTGAAGATTGTTGTTGCATTGAAACCTTTATAAAATGTACAATTGTTTGCCACATCCTTGAAAGTAATTTCTATACATCCCCTCACATCTCTCTATAAATATCCTTTACACCAGCTTTTAAAATAGCATTTTAGACCAGGAATTGTGAATTCACAGTTACTTTTTCTCCCCCTTAAAGCAGGTCCTACACCTATGACAGTTACTACAGCAGGAGTCGGAGCAGGAGCAAGAGGAGCGACAGCTACCGGAGATCTCGCAGTTACGACCGGAGATCCAGGTGGGTCTGACCCTGCTCTGGTGCACAAGGATTTGCTGAACACAAACAGAGGATGTTTAACAAGGCCAGTGTGCTGATTTTCCCCCATAACAATAAGAAATACACTTAGCAAAAGTAATAATTCATACCAAATTCTGATTAAAATCAGAGCGTATTTGTGAGTGGGGAAGTCGAAGCTGTGGCATTCTAAATATGAGGATGGGGAAGCAACCAGCAGAAGGGAAGGTTGATTTCCAATTCCTTGTGTCCATGCATTCAAAATTAGCACAGTTTCCCAGGGAAATAATGAAGTCCCCATCCCTGGAAGTGTTAAAAACTCGTGGAAATGGCACTGAGGACATGGTTTAATAGTGAAGACAGTGGGGCTGGGTTAACCATTGGACTTGATCATCACAAAGGTCTTGGCCAACCCTAATGAATCTGTGATTTGGGGCGTTTTAATAATATCAAGTGTTTCTTAAAACCCACATAGCTCTCAAGATTTAAATCAAGTGCTCTGTTATGGATTAAAAGCTGCCTTGGTATGCAGAGAATTTCACTGGATGGGAAATTCTTTTCGGTTATGCTGCAGAAGTGGATTTGAAACAATCTGGAAGGGAAATTAAAAGTTTTGCTGCAATCCAGATTTAATTTTTAACTCTGTAGAATGTATTTTGAAAGAATATTTTTACCTGCAAATCTGATGAGTTTAGAGTGAATTTTATTCTCCTCAGTCCAGAGGATTTATACAAGTGTAAGTGAGCACATTTCACAGAGATATGGAGAGTTGTAGATATATTTAATATCACTGATGATTTGTTTTATACCTTTTAATATGCCCCCTATTGCTCATAAAACAGGTTTCTAAGACTACTGTACATTTTCATCCTCTCCTCATATGAATTTTTTTACAGCTTTATATCAACTCTTAATGTACTTTGCTCTCACCCGTTTGCACAAGACAACTTTCGTCTTGCGTTAGGTGGAAAATTAATGAGATTAATGAAAAATACGGAAATAAACTTAAAAAAACCATTGCTTTATTACGTTGAGAAGCTTCAGAGAAAAAGTGTGGGATTAGGAAATGCTCACCTTTCACTTAGAAAGCTTCCCTTACAGGCAGGAGGCTGGAAAACCTCTGAAAGCTTGTTCTGTGTAATTTGAACGTGTCCTGTGGCTTGTCTGAAACCATCTGGGCTCTGTGTTGACATTTGGCCAGGTGCTGAGCTTGGAATTCGTCTGGAGCAGCCAAAACATTTTAAATACAATTTCCGCACTGCAGACACACAAACACACCTCTCTTGTGATTATGGGGCCTAATTTTTAGAAACCTTCTTCAAACAAGAAAATAAAATCTGTAACTCAAGGATTTCTGAAGTTACCTTAGTTGAGAAATGCTTGCAGTATAAAATTACACTGGTTAGAATACACTTCTCACTCAGCTCAGTTAACATTTATAAAAACATTAATTTTGGATGGTTTTTAGCTGTAACAGAGAAAGCAAGAAGTTACCAGCAGTTTGACTTGAGTTACACAGAGTTTTCATCATGTGAAGTTAACAATTATTTCAGTTTTGAACATCCTTTAATGAACACTTCACTTACAAGAAGTAAAATCCTGCAAAATACTCTGATGTGTTTTCTTATCTGTGATACAATTTTTTGACGTGATGCGCTTTTAAATTTGAAGCTCAACCTGCAGCTTCGAGGCATTTAAATCTTTTTTTCTCCGTGCAGGTCCTACGGCTCCGACAGCGACAGCGATCGCAGCTACTCCAACAACAGGAGCCCCAGTGAGAGCAGCAGATACAGCTGAGAACGTTCCTTTGAGCACGGGAACTGTATTCCAGAATTTTTTCAGTGTTATATTCCAAAAAAACTGTTCCGACTGTGTCACAAGTGAAGGTTGTTTGCTGAATTAGCTGAAACTTTCCCGTTTAACAGTGAACTCAACTCTCTGCTTCCAGAGAGGAGGACTGAGCTCGACAGCTGATGTTATTTTTTATTTTTTTTATGTCAAATGCAACTTTTACAAAATAATAATAATAAAAAAAGCCCAGTTTGGTTTCCTTGAATCAGCTTTTCCAAGCCATGAATGACACTGAGGTGAATTGCTGCCGCCACTTTTTGGCTGCAGCAGTCAGGACTGTCGTCAAGTCTGTTTATAAACACCTTAGGAAAGATGTGCTAGCAACTGTTAAACTGTGAAGTCAATTTCTTAAAAAGGCTGCCATTTCTAGTTGATGAAAATGCTTTTTTTATTGCTGGAAGCTGTTTCCATGCTGTCTTGATTGTTGATTATTGCATTCTGTACAGGATATAGGCAAGGAAAACAAAGCCTGCCACTCTGTCTTAATCCCTCCTGAACTGTGATGTTCCAGAATTCTGCTGGAAGAGGTGAGATGGTGCACAGTGGGAATTGTCAAACTGACAAACAGTGAGCAAAAGTGTGATGAATGAGTCTGGAGCTTAATAGCTGACTTGTCTAAACTTTTTATGATTAAAAGATGAATTTTGTGATAAACAGCAATGTCCTTCAGAGACTAAGAAAGTGTTTCTAAGCACTTCCTGACTTTGATTTCAGTTCCTATTACAGTGCTTGGCATCCTCCAGCACGTTTTGAACGTTGTAAACCGTGAGTGTATCATGAGTTTTTCCAAAGCACTCTTCAAAAAACTGACATGATGATAATTTTTGAGAAAACCAGCCATAAGGATTCCTTTATAAAACCTCTGTAGCTGTATCCCATTCACCACAGGGTTATCAGATACTGATAGTGCAGATATTGAACTGTATCTTGTTAAAGCAGGACTACAAAACTACTGGGATGCCTCCTAAAAAGCATGGACAATATTTTCAAAGTAAAGTTTAGTACCAAAAATAACTCTTATGTTTCAGGTAAATGGTTTGCAAAAAAATAAATAGATTCAAGCTGAAGACCATTGAGTAATTCTTGCAATATTCTGATTGAGTTGATTTTAAAAAAAATCTGTAAAGTTTTTTTGGGGGGTTTAGAAAGTTGTGTACTGAGAACCAGAATTTTGAATGGCTCAATTTAACCTGAAAATTGGAGTCTGTAGTGACAAAACAAACATGGTTTGATTGGAGATAACAACCACTGTTGTACCATAACAGTCCCCATTACTGACTTTCTGTAATATCTAGAGATGCTTTCATTTCCTCATTTTCCAATATTGGAAATGATTTTTCTTAATCTCATCAGCACCCAGTAGCTTTGAAAATTAAAAGGGGTAATTTCTCGCTTAGGCATCAATTCATTGTCTCTTTGATTGAATTAAGCTCCCCCAAATTAAATGATTTTTTGGTACACTTGTGAAACATGAAAAAGCAAGTTCAAAGGGAGATGGTGCTGATTTCCCTCCATTTCTGTCCACCCACAGCACGTTCCTGAAACTGAGCTGGCTGTGAAGGTTTTTCACTTTTCTGGACTTACCCAAAACTCTGCTCCTCCCCCTTTCCTAAACTTAGAATTTAGTGACAAAGTGTGTGCACACAACCTTTCCACCCTTTTGTAAACTTCTTATGCTTTAACATTAAATACATTTAATACCTAAGTCAGGATACATTTACAGACATGTTTCTAACAGCAGCAGCCATCTCAGAATCCTGAACAAATATTTCACTGATATTTGTTGTAGTTTCATCATTTTCAGTACAAATGCAACTTGGTTTTTTTCCCTTACTAAGAAAATAGAACTAAAGGGTTCATGGCTTAACAAAATCTACAAACATAACCATTACTATTCAATAATTATTAGTGAAAATATTGTTCCAGGATCAGATTTTTATCATATTTCAGATCTGATTTGACTTTTTAAGGCCAGAAAATCTCATAGAAATATAGTTATCAAAAAGTACTGCACTGTCACTGAAGTCTTTCATATCTTTAGTCAAAGGTTTAGAAAGAAATTCCATCAGGTAGAGAATGGTTGGGGAGGGGTTGAGGGAAGGGTTGGGGGTATTTTTAGTTAGTGAAGTCTGTTAAATTGTGCTTCAGATGGAAAATGTCCCCCTGAGCTGGTTTTCTAAGGCTGCTCTATGTTTTTGCAATTTTGTTATTCCAAAGTAGTTGCTGTTTGTAAAATAAACTTTTGTACATATCTGCAAATGCTGTTCTCTCTACATCTGGAAAAATCTGGGGTGCTGCTTGAAGGAAACAGGCAGAAATATCAAAAATACACTTTCAGTACCCACTTTTGTCCCTTGCAAGACTCAAACACAAAGTTGCTTTTCCTTTTCCTGACCTACATAAGGGAATGATTCCTCAGCAAGACTCTGGGTTTACATAACAGTCATTGGAGGAACAAATATTTTGAAATTTCCAAGTGATCTGAGGTCTCGCCATTTCCTTGAGATCTATAAAAGGTTTCTCTCCTTGGTGAAAAGAAACACTTAACAGATCTCCATGGAAATCTGGGAATGGACTACAGATCTCCACAGAAATCTGGGAATGGGCTGAGCTTATCCACTCTGCTAAATCTTCTTTCCCAAATAACACTTTCCCACATGATTTCCTCAGCATTTTGGAAATGTGCTGTTAGTCCCTGGCAGCAGATGGAGTGGCTTGCAGACTGATCCATTAGTCTTTCAGACCTTCTGTTCCACAGAAACTGGATTTCAGTGGAAATACTGGCTTGGGAAAGAGGAATTGCCTCGGTCTGAGGTGAAAAGGATGAGGGGAGGTGGTTCCTTGGGGTTTGGTGATGCGGTCAGTGAGATCTGGATAACCCTTGGAGGGGGAGTGGCAGCACCACAGAGCAGATAAAACAGTGAGTGCTGGACCTGCTGTCACAGGGCAGCGTGAACAGCTGCTTGTCATGGAGTGACTTGGTTAGAAGGGACCTTAAAGCCCATCCATGGGCAGGGACACCTCCCACTGTCCCAGATTGCTCCCTGGCCTTGCACACTGCCAGGAATCCAGGGGCAGCCACAGCTTCTCTGGGAGTCTTGTGTCAATGCAGAGAAAATGGAGAATTTCTTCCCAATCTCTCATCTAACCCTGTCTTCTTTCTGTTTGAAGCCATTCCCTGTGTCCTGTCCCTCTCCAGCTCTCCTGGAGCCCCTTCAGGCCCTGCAAGGGGCTCTGGAGCCTTCTCCTCTCCAGGTGAACATTCTCAACTCTCCCAGCCTGGCTCCAGCCCTTGGAGCATCCCCGTGGCCTCCTCTGGCCCTGCTCCTGCAGCTCTAGGTCCCTCCTGTGCCAGTGACCCCAGACTGGACACGGCCCTGCAGGGTGGGGCAAAGGGGCAGAATCCCCTCCCAACAGGGTGTTAGAAGTTGCCACCAACCTTTCTTCTAAGAACACAATGTTTTTGATGCTTCCAGAGCCATATTCTTCCCTGCAGGATTCAATCCTGGTGATCCCAGGGCTGCTCTCAGGTGCTGCTGCCATGGAGGTCATGCTGTCACCTTGAGCCACCTCCAGCAGCAGGGCTGGGTAAAAATAGAGTGGTGACACCCAGGCATGGACTGCTCGGGACTGAAACAGGTCTGAAATCCTGCAATGGAGTGATTTCATCAAAAAATAAATTAAAAAATCAAAAAAGGGGAGTTCTAAACGGAGTTTGGTGTGCGGGTCTGGGGTTGTTTTGGGAATAGGTTATCCACAGGATATTGTGGAGTGGCTCTGTCTGCAGTTGCAGGTGAGTGCCTTGTCTCAAATAAGACAATATTAACTGAACCATCTGCCTCTCCAACAACTACTTATAAATCACAGATTTACAAAGCCACAGCATAAACACTTTCCCTGCAATATCTCTGTGCCAACAGATTTCCTTCCCACTCTGTCACTTCCAAACAAGGGCTATTTGTGTCCTTGAGCTCAAGGGGAAGGAGCATTCCCAGTGCTTTTCCCAAGGATCCCTGGGTCTGTGGCAGTGGATTAAATTTCTGCTCTGGCTTTGTGTGGTTCCTGATGATCCCACTCACAGTTCAGAGCAGAGCACAGTGTTTGGATGACCTTGAGCTGCACCCTGGAATCCCATCTGGTGTCATTCCCAAATGGAATGCTGCCTGGGATTTAAATCAGGAGGAGATCGAGCTCTGCATGCCTCACCCCTCCTTCGCATCCATGCAAATAATTCTTTTTTAGGTGCTGGTGAAACAGGAATGATTTTCCACCTGGTACATTAGAACTGCTTACAAATCATCTGAACAACTAAAGGGACCCAGGCCTGAATTTCATCATATCCATGTAAATCCCTGGGAAGCGGATGCGTTTGCATGAGTGAAATCAGAGGACCTGTGCCAGGTTTGGGGAGCTTTTCTAATGAAGGTAGTAAATCTGTGCATGGTGGATGCACAAGGAAAGGATTGGTACGAATTTGGGATTAATTGATGTTTCTGCTGCGCATCCGTCCTTGCAAGACTGGGGTGCGGCCCAAGGCAAGTGATGTCCTTACCCCAGGGGTTGTTTGCCTTTGCACCTGGAATCTCGTGTGTAATGGGGGGCCCCTCATTGCAAGAACCACTGAGGGGCTGGAGCGTGTCCAGGGAAGGGAATGGAGCTGGGAAGGGGCTGGAGAACTCCTGGGAGGGCTGCAAAAGGGGCTCAGCCTGGAGAAAAGGAGGCTCAGGGGGGACCTTGTGGCTCTGCAGAACTCCCTGCCAGGAGGGGACAGCCAGGTCGGGCTCTGCTCCCAGGGAACAGGGACAGGAGGAGAGGGAACGGCCTCAGGCTGTGCCAGGGAAGGTTTAGATTGGGTATCAGGGAAAATTTCTTCCTGGAAAGGGTTTTCAGGCATTGGAAGAGGCTGCCCAGGGCAGTGGTGGAATCACCATCCCTGGCAGCACTCAAAAAACGTGTGGATGTGGCACTTGGGGACAGGGTTTGTGGTGAACACAGCGATGCTGGGGCAATGGTTGCACTCGATCTCGGAGCTCTTTTCCAACCTTAAGGATTTGGGGATTCTGACACGGAGAGTTCAGAGCTCCACACAGCTTGTGAACACTTGTAGCTCCCACCCTGCCATTATGTCCCAGTCCTGGCCTCAGGCTGCAAAATTCCTTAATTAATTCCTTCAGACAGGAAGGGGCTGCCCTCCCTCTTGGGGTTTCTTTTTCTCCCAGCTCCTGATGCACCCTGTGAAGGAAGATGAGGAAAATCCTTCCCCTCTCCTTGGTGCCTTGGCCACCCACAGGTAGAGCATCCACGTAGCTTTACCCCAGTGAATTCTGGCAAATGGAAAAGCATGAGGAGTTTTGGGAAGGTCCTTGTGAAGGGGAGAGTGCAGGGATTGCTGCTCTTCCAGGAGAAACACCTGGCTCTTGGGAATGTGAGATGAATCAATCAGCAGAGCTTCGTGGGCCTTCAGAATCAGGAGGTTTGAGGAGGAATGAGAACAAACCCATTCCATTGAGAGGGATGCACGTTTGGCATTTATTTTTAAAAAAAAGTCTGTGTAGCAATATCAATTTGATATATTTATACCCACTGTCACTTCATTTCCCTTATTCCCAGTTTCTCCCCTGAAGGGGGATCAGTCCCTGTGGTGTCCCATGACTGGAGATGCCCAGGGGCCTCCCCATGAGCTGCTGGTGTCACTCAATGTCACCAGCACAGAGCAGCTGTGGTATGACAAACACCTCAGTTCATTAAAAACGTGGCCAATCTTTGAGCTGGGTATATGGGGTTATTGTCAGGTTTTATTTCTTGAGGTACACCTAGCGAAGCAAATGCTTGCAAGAAGTGTTGACAAGCATGCTTGGCCGTTTCTCCTGTGTGCAAAGATGTAAAGGTTGCACCTGAAAATGTGTCTGCTGAGACATGGATGTGTTTTTGTCTTCCAGAAGATGGATACTTGGTGATACCTGTCTGCCGTAATTGTAGGCTTTGCAACCCTCGTGGATTGACAGCTCCTGTGGATACAGGAGGCTGCACAAGTTGACGATCAGGACAAGCATTTATTATTGCTCTGTTGTTCTTGCTGCTGCTCCTCAAGTGGCATCGCTGCTTGGCACCCAGGAAAGGCTGCCAGGACTGGGATTGTTCAGCCTGGAGGGGAGGAGCTCCAGGGTGACCTCTCTGTGGCCTCCCAGTGCCTGCAGGAGCCACAGGAAAGATGGAGAGAGATTTTTTTCAAGGGCCTGGAGTGACAGGACAAGGGGCAATGGATTCACACTGAGAGGGAATAGGTTTAGATTGGCTATTGGGAGTGAAGTCTTGGCTGTGAGGGTGGGAGGCACTGGAAAAGTCTCCCAGAGAAGCTGTGGCTGCCCCTGGATCCCTGGAAGTGTCCAAGGCCAGGCTGGACAGGGCTTGGAGCAACCTGGGACAGTGGAAGTTGTCTCAAGGCAAAGGTTGGAACAAGATGACCTTTAAGGTCCCTTCCAACCCAAACCATTCTGTGATGATTCTAGGGAACGTGTCAGAGATCTCTTATTCCACGCAGACCTTCAGGTTCTTCACCTCTGGCTAAATAGGAATCACCCTCAGCCCATTGGCTCCTGACCCTGGGCTTTACCTCTCCCTTCTTCAAAAATCAGATCTTTCCCTTGTGACAAATAATTGTTCATTTTTTAAATGAAAAATTGTAAAAAAAAAAAAACAAGCGAGAGGGAGAACATCAAGGACTCGATGTTCTCATCTGTGGGAAGCAGGGCTGGTGAGTGGGAGCCCTTTCAGAGACTTTGAGGTTGATGTTGGTTTCTCTGTGCCATCAAAGCCCCCAAAAATACCATCTGGGACAATTCTCTGCTCCTGGGAGCTCCCAAGTTGCTGGGAAGATGTGTTTGATTCCCTTCTGGGCTTGGCAGGATTGGTTAGTACAGAAGTGAGAGCAGTCTAAGGAAGGGTTGGTCAACAGTATGGGAATCTGGGAATATGAGCTCATATCATCTCAAATCCAGGCTGCCTGGTTGTGTCTCTGGTGTGATTTTTGATCTCATGAGTAGCAATACACCTCTTTTCTTTCCATTAAACCAGGCGGGAAAACAAAGCAAAAAAAAAAAAAAAATCTGTTTCATCAAAACCTCTCTCTGTAACAAAAACCACATCTTGCTGGAGAAATCCAGCTTTAGCAATGGATTTCCGACTGCCTTTCTGCAGGAAGCTGCAGAGATTCCATGCTCATCTTTCATTTCCATGAATAGCTCTGAACTGACACCTTTCACAAGGAGTTTGTGCCAGAGAACATGGCAAAAAGGGACCTTTTCAGCTCTGCACAGTTTCCTCCTTTGCAGAGTCAGGATCAACTCCAGCTGTATAAATCACAGCAGTTCTTACCCAACCAATCTACAAAAAAATTTTCAGAGCTGATATTGAGCAGTTGAATTGCCAAAACCAAAATTGCCTGAACTATGAATTCTATAAAACAAAAACAAAAAAAACAAACCAAGACAAAACCCTCCACTTTTTTTCTTGTTTTGTTTTGGGGTTTTTTGTTGTTGTTGTTGTTGTTGCCTAAATTAAATCTCCTTTTCTGTTGCATAAGCTCATCACTGCTGGCCACAGAGAGGAAGAGAATGACCTGCTTCCTTCTAATAAAATCAGAGAATCTCTGAATGGTTTGGGTTGGAAGGGACCTTAAAGATCATCCAGTCCCACCTCCTGCCATGGGCAGGGACACCTCCCACTGTCCAGGGCTGCTCCAAGCCCTGTCCAGCCTGGCCTTGGACACTTCCAGGGATTCAGGGGCAGCCACAGCTTCTCTGGGAATTCTATTCCAACCCCTCAGCATCCTCACAGGAGAGAATTCCTTCCCAATATCCCATCCAGCCCTGCCCTCTGGCAGTATGAGTCCATTACCTCTTGTCCTGTCAGTCCAGGCTCCTGTAAATATTTAAATAGAAGGGAAAAGACCACCTTAAATATTCGTAAACGGTCTGAGGTAGCGAGGTAACTCTTGCTCAAACCTGGTCTTCTCTGCAACAAATAACTCCAAGATTATTTTGAGGGAGCTTGAGGGGGGTGTGGAGTTCGGATGAGTTTGTTTTGATTTCTTTTTCCATCCTCTGTGACTGATCAACCCCTGGACTCCACCAGCAGCCCACAGCCTCCCCAAATCCCCAGACAACACTCTCCAGGTGAGGATCCATGCAGCCACACAGATCTAAACCAGCACTCCCCGTGTCCTGCAGGCAACACCCACCTGTTCTTGCTTGTGTTTTACTGCTTTTCCCCCAGAATAAAGAGGGCTGCTCATCCCAGGCAGGGGTGCGACACCTCTGCCACATCCCCGCTCCCCCATTCCCTTCCCAGGCCGTGCTCTGCAGCCCAGCTCCTCTTACACAAGCAGCATTTTCCCTTTGTTTCTCCTAAATTGCAGACTTTTTTTTTTTTTTTTTTTTTCCAGGCTAATTCCCTACTGCGTCAAGACTGTTTTGAAGTCCCAGCCCATCCTCCAAAGCTCTCCCAGTCCCTCCCGGCTCGCTATCATTTGCAGCTGTAAGAAGCAAATTTTCTATTCATGCAAGTAATTATTAAAAAAATATTTTGAGCAGTCCCAGGCCTGGGACAGATCCCCAGGGAGCCCCGGGCTGTGTATCTCCTCGCTTTCCCGGCGGATCATAAATAACTCCTCCAAGCAACGTTCTCTCCTTCCAGCACTGCTTTCTTTCAGCTTTGTGTCATCTGTCCCTGCCATCCTCCCTCTTCCAGCTGTGCTGGAGCTGCAGGGATGTGAGCAGGGGCTGGCTGGTGTCTTAATTTCAAATTTGAACTTCAGCCTGTGTGACTTCAACTTCTGGATTTGGGTCTTAAAAAACTGAAGGTGCCCATGGTTTGTGTTCCATACCCACCCCTGGAGCCCATGTTGCTAAACCCCCTCCCCTGTAAATTTATCCTTGAAAAATTGAGTTTTCCACCCTGAGACACCTCTTTGAGGCCTTCGCTTCACCCCTGTGTCCTTAGGATCGTAGAATCACGGAAAACCTTGGGTTGGAAGGGACCCTAAAAGATCATCTACTCCCAGCCCCCTGCCATGGGCAGGCAACCTTCTCTGCTGAATATTTCCACACAAATACCACCAGATAATGGGGAGTTTTTGGCACTAATATAAATCAGATCATTTATGTGCGATCTTCATCCTTTTTCTTATTTTATTTCTTTTTTCGGGGCATTATTTAACATGGCTTAGGCAGGGGAGGAAATTTCACTGGATATTTCCTATACATGAATGTTTACAGAGCAAGATGGTTTCTTGTCTTTCAGGTTACCAATTTCACAGAATCACAGAATGGTTTGGGTTGGGAGAAATCTTAAAAACCATCCCGTTCCAACCCCCTGTCGTGGGCAGGAACACCTTCCACTATCCCAGATTTCTCCAAGCCCTGTGCAGCCTCGGCTTGGACACTTCCAGGGATGCAGGGGCAGCCACAACTTCTCTGGATACTCCTGTTATGATGGGAAGTTCCCTTTGGATTCCAGGGACCTGAAAGCCAGAGGGGAGCAAAGGGGCTGTGAAATTATTGCACTTCCTAAGTATTTACTTTGCAACTCCAGCATTTCCCCAGCAGCCTTAAAAATCAGGATTATCTAAAGGAGAAACAAGAATCTGTTCAGTTCTAATAAAATAAGTAAAAGACAGGATTCATATGGGGGATTTGAAAGGTGGGGCTTCATTTCACGGTGCTACATCCCCAAACAGAAACTCCTATTTGGGGCAAAGTTTCCCCAGCTCCCTGGAGACTCTCTTGAATATAAATGCATCTCCGGGAATTTCCTGTAATTCTTGATAATTATTTCAATCAAGGTGTATCAGCTTATAACTTCCTGACTAATGAAAAGCTGCTTCTTGCCGCATTCTCCTTTGATATGCAAAGCTGCCTTTGAGCTGCCAGCCCCGTGCTGGGCAGACCGTGCAGATCCACACCTGGCAAAGCCGGGGGTGACACCAGCGCCCTTCAGAGCTGTCACGGGAATTCCACCCCTAACTCTGCGCAAGGTAACACAGGAAATGTTTCATGCACGTCTGGGCTGTGTATTGGATGAGGCACGAAGCTTATTGCTCCTAATTGATGAATTCTGGAGGTGCTGAGCAGTGATCCAAGCGCATCTCGCTGGGTTTGGGAGAGTCTGGTCCAGTAACTGCCTCTTTTTTTACCAAACCTATTGGTCTTTTCCAGAAGCAAAAGGAGGTAACACTCCAAGAGCAGCTTTGGAGCAACCTGGGATAGTGGGAGGTGTCCCTGCCCACAGCAAGGGGTGGAATGGGGTGAGCTTTAAGGTCTCTTCTAACCCAAACTGTAGGATTCTACCATCTCCATAATTTGATTAATAATCTCACATTCACTGACCTCATCACCTTTGGGATTTGCTGCCCCTTGTTCATAAACTCCCAAGCACCTTCCCTTCTCCAGGCTGAACCATCCTGAGCTGCCATCTCACCTTGTAGAGCAGCTGCCCCATCCCAGTGGTCATTTAATTGTTCTTGCTGCTTCTCCACCACCACCACCACGCTCCCCTTGGAGATCAGGGGCTACAGAGTTATGGAAACGAGGATGTGTCGGGCCTTCCTGCAGCAGCAAAGTGATGCCTTGAGCACTGGATGTGTGCAGGGAAGGCTGAGAAATAACAATTTCCTGTCTGTTTTTAGCTGCCACCTTGAACACACCTTGGCCCCACACTGAGCCAGTGATTTCTGGGGCCAGTCCAAGATCTCAGCTTGGTGCCAGTCCCAGCCTCGGCATAGCATGAGAATTGTTCAGGTCTTTTTCCTCCAGATGTTTGACTTTATCCATTCCTGTGCCAAAGCTCATTCAAAACTTTCTTCTCTGCTTTTCCATTTTTTAAGAGCGTTTTGGAGTTCCTTGCCATCTGTGTGGCACGTGATGCCCCCAGAAGATCTCTCCTGCAGAAATGGAGATGTGGGGCTGCTCTTGCTCCTGCAGGTTGTGGATGAGAATGCTGAAAAACCCTGGACTCAATCTCTGCTGTACCACACCAGGGACACATTTCCATCCTGAGTAATGACCACTGAAACCTCTGGCTTTTTGTCTTTTTCACCAGTTTTCAAGCAACAAAAGGAATTTTTCTCCAGTAACGTGGCAACATAATTTCTTTAATTGTATTGTGAAGGGTTTTTAAAAAAGAGGAAATATATAAAATCCTGTGGTTTTCCCACCTAGATCATAGAATCCATGTGCTTTATCAGGAAAAGATTACATTTTACTGAATTTACTTTTGTCCAGTGCCCTGAACATCACGGGGGTTAAACTGTTCATGCAGGAAAGCAGTAGCCAATAACGGCTGGAGAAAGGCCTGGTGGGAGAATAAAAATATTTCTTTCCCCAAAATGTTGAAACTGCCAAGTCAAGTTGTTAATGGAGATTGTTCCTCCAACACAACAGCAGTGAGGACAACTTGGCTTGGGCTGCTTGGCTTGGCTTGCTTGGTGCATGCAGAGCACAGACCTTGCTCGTAAAACCTGCTCTTAAATAACGCTCCAAATAAGCCCTTTTCCACCCAAAACCAAGACCTGGCAATGCTCTGCTGTAACTCATCCAAAGGATGAGCAGAGCCAGCTCCAAAAGCAGGGTCATGGCAGCCTCTCCATGATCTCCTCACATTAGGTGACCCACCTGCCCCTGGATCCCTGGCAGTGTCCAAGGCCAGGCTAGATGGGGCTTGGAGCAGCCTGGGACAGTGGAAGGTGTCCCTGCCGATGGCAGGGGTTGGAAATGAATGATCTTTAAGGTTCCTCCCAGCCCAAACCATTCTAGAATTCCATGAAAACATCCCCCAAGGCCCCAGCTCTAACGAGCCTCGCTGCTAACGAGCCGAGGTCTGCCAACATCAACAGCCAGGGATGAGCAGGCACTGAAGCCAGGCTGAGTCAGGCTCCGTGAGGAGACACAGCAGAGCCTCACCTGGCTCCAGTTCTGCTACCCAAGAATCCTTCTTGAAGTCCAACAGCTGGGCTGTGATGGACACAGCTCCAGTGTGGGCCAGGAACCTCCTCCAGGGTGGGCTCCTTCCCCCACAGCTCCGCAGGTCCTGCCAGGAGCCTGCTCCAGGGTGGACATCCCTTCCAAGGGGTCACAAGGGCCTTTGAGCATCCCCCTGCCCCAGCGTGGGCTTCTCCTTCTCCTGCAGGTGGATCCAGGGCACGGCTGCCTCTCCGTGGGCTGCACCATGCAATCCCAGGGGAATCACAGCTCCAGTGCCTGCAGCAGCTCCCGCCCCTCCTGCTGCGCTGACCTGGGGGGCTGCAGGGCTGTTCCTCTCTCACATTCTCTCTCCTCTCTCTGTCTGCAGCTGCACGAGGGGGTTTTTTTCCACTTCCCAAATCTGTTTTCCCCATCTTAGATGGGCTGGGCCTTGGCCAGTGCTGGGTGTGTGGAATTGACTCTGCTGGACGTGGGGGAGGCTTCCAGCAGCTTCTCTCAGAAGCCACCCCTGTAGCCCCCCACTACCAAAACCCAGCCACCAAACCAAATTCACTCCTGCAAGCGTTTTTTTCATTAATTCTTGGATTTTCTACTCATTGTGCTATAACTCAAAGGTTAAAACTTCCTAATATTGGTGTTATCAACTATAAAATTAAACCTGATGATTACAAAATTGGTAGAAGGAAAAGCCTAGAATCCAATATGAACTCCTCTGAGAATTAAAACCCGGCTGCTGCAGGATCCAGAAGGTACCTCTGGGTGGACAAATTATTGGGTGTGTGAAAAACACAGAAAATACAAATTCAGTGGGGTTTCTATGGGTCGTGGTCTTACTTGCAGTGTGGATTCCCCTCCCTGCCTCTGCCAACCAGAGAGAAAAAACTATTCCTGGTGCAAATACCACCTGCCACTGGGATAGAGTGACTTCTGCAGCTTTGGGGAGTGGTGGTTCCCTCCCAGGCAGCGAGATTCCGGGTCAGCCGGGGCTGGGATTCGCTGTGGTGGATGGATGGTCTTGGCACACGAAATTGTGCTTGAGAGTGGAGTAACAACGTCTTCCCTGCTTGGATCACAGCCCTTCCACGGCCCAGGGCAGGATAAACACCAGCCCAGGGCAGGATAAACACCGGCACAGCTGCTGCTCTGCTGCCTGCAGGAAGGGGAGCAGCTCAGGGGGCTTCACCCAGCTCCCCACCCAAGCCTCCTGAACCTGCTCCCCACCCCGTGATGGGAGTGTGTCACCTGGACCCAGCCAGCCCTGCCTGGATCATCACTTCTCTTTTTAAAAGTCTTATTTTTTTTTCACCCCCACCCCAGTTTGGAGGCAGAAGTGAGAACTCGAAGAGGGAAAAAAAAAAAAAAGGAAAAAAGAAGAGAAGAATCGGGGTCAACACGAGCAGCAATATTTCAGTCGTCCTTTGAGAGCCTGTCTATACTCACTGTGGGTGTTCTCCTTCCAAACACTGAGAAGGAGATGTTTTCCCTTAGTAGGGCAGGATCCCGAGCTCAGCCCTCCTCTCCTGGCCATAAAAGGGCAGCATTTTCTGCAGGACCCCCGGATTCTCCGAGAGCTGACGGGATTTTGGGAAGGGGCCTGCCCCGGCACTGCTTGCTTTGGAGCTCACAACCCTCGTGCTAGTGTTGTTTTGGCTCTTTCTCTTCTTTGTGCCTTTTGTTTTGTCTCTCTCCTCCTCCTGCTCCTCTCAGGAGGTTGGAGGGAGAGAGGCCAGAGAGCCTCCAGGAATGTTCTTGCTTCCCCTATTTTTTATTCTTTCTCTCTCCCTCCCTTGGCCTGGTTTGAGCGCTTCTTTTCCATGATCCTGCTCAGAAAACCAGCTGCTGAGTGAAAACCCCTGGCCAAGCCCAGGATGTGTCCCTAAAGGGCTGACCATGTCCCCATCCAGTGTCCCGTGGCAATCTGGAGGGCTCTTCCCTCCAGCTCTGCCCAGGCCTGTGGATGCTCTGGCCCTCTCAGGAAGGGTGGACACCACGGAACCTCCTCTCCCCATCTCCTGGAGCACCTCCCCGTGGGAATTCCAGCCCACAGCTGTTAGAGCAGGGAATCAATCCCAGGCAGGCAGAGAGGACATGGTTCCATCTTGGAATTCATCATTCCAGGTCCACTTGGCTCCTCACAGAATGGTTTAGGTTGGAGAAGACCCTCAGGATCATCAAGTCCAAGCATTAACTGCCAAGCGCTGCCACATCCGCCACTAAACCCTGTCCCCACGTGCCCCAAGGTCTTAAACACCTCCAGGTTCTTCCACGGTCCCTCACAAACCCAGAGCCCTCTGAGCTGTCACAGGGTCTCAGCTTTCTTCTTGTCCCCTGTGCTTGGTGACACTTCCCTTGGAGAAGTCTGAAACCATGGAAATGCAAATGGAAATGTCAGGTGTCAATTAAACCAGGGAAACAGGAACTTCTCCTGCTTTCCCTAAACATTTTCCTCTGTGATGTTGTGGCTGATCTTTAATTTAAGACCCTTTGTGGCTGATCTTTCATTTAAGACCCTCTGTGGCCTTGTGGCTGCCATGGCCTGGGAAGAGAAAGGAAAAGTTAAAGCTAGAGGAGATGTCCCTTTTGTGGCCACCACGCTGCTGGAAAGTGCCAGGGAGGAGACCCAACACTTCTGTGTCAAAAGCCTCACTCCATGTGCTCCTGGTTAGCAGTTTCTCCAGAACTTTGTGCTCCTGGAGAGCCTGTTCCCTGACAGCGACTGAACCGAGCTCTGGACCCTCAGACCCCTCTGTGGACCCTTTTCTTGGTCATTTTCCATGGTCAGCGATGCTGTGCAAGATGTGGCAGAGCCATTTCCCAGCCCACAGCCTTCCAGAAAGGCTCCAGAACTTCCAGAACTTTGTGTGAAGGCACCGAGAGCTTGGAGTTACCCTCAGTCAGAAATCCCAGCAGAGGAAGAAGCTCCAGCAAGGGATCAGTCACCCACATGCCCCATTAACCAGCACAACAAAGCCCCCAAACCTGGCTGGGTGGGATCTCACCAAACTGGATGGGGTGGGATTTGCTGGGAGCTTCAGGAAGCTGTTCCAGCAAACCCCTGGGTGGTTGTGGCCATGAAACCACCTGTGTTTTGTCTCTCAGGAACAGTTCTGTGGTCCCTGTGGTCCAATAAAGGCTTTCACCCAAGTGTGTCCTTTCTTGTGCCCCTTCCAAGGCTTTTCCCCTTGTTTTGGTGGCCACTGCAGGAACAGCTTCTCCCACATCTGGAAAGAAAGACTGGGCCTGGCAAAGACCAGATCTCCACGTGAAAGGTGGGCTCAGCTTCTTCCAAAAAGCCAGGACCTCCTGGAGAGCTCCTCAGAGTGGCACCAGGGCTTTGGCCACCCTGCAGACCTTCACACTTCAGAGCTATGAGGGCTCCAGACTCTGGAGCTCCCTGGTGCCCTGTGCCACGTCCATGAAAAGGGATTTGGGCTCTGGAGCAGAGCTTAAACCCCCATCTCCCACCTCCAACCTCATCTCACCCTCACCCCCAGCTCTGGCTGCATTTCCAGGAGCTTATGTAGCTTTTTGGAAAAGTTTCCAGGGTAGGAGACACGTCAGACAGGCCAAACACTTATCTCACAAAAAGCTTCGATAGCCACGGTGTTCTGGTGGCACTGGCCAGGATTCTTTTTATTTTTTTCTCCTCTGGAGCAGAGCAGGCTCGAGAGCGAGAAAGGGCATTAAAAAGAATTTTAAAAACATTAGGAAAAGCTCTGAAAGGAAGGCGGCAGAGGCAGGACGTGGCCACGGGGCCGTTATGCAAAGAGCTGAGCACATCTGGAAGGAGTTACCGAGCACAGCAACCGGGGCTGAGCCTAAACAAGTGCGAGGCGTTCGCGCAGCGGTGCCTGGGGCAGGGAGCGCCCGCCCGAAGCACGGCAGCGGGGAAGGCAGGCTGCGGATGGAGCGGCCCCGGGGATGCCCCCGGTGCCGCTCTGCTTTGGGGGTGCTGGGAGGGAATCCCTGCGGCCCGCATGTTCTGGGTGCTGCCTGCAGCAAGGGGTTCAGGAGGCGGTCACCTGTTGGGGATTGGAATGAGAGAATTCCTTTGCACCCCGCGCACGTAGGGCTGGAAGCAGAGAGGAATGCAGAGGCTGGTTTAGAGCCTTCAGAGAAGCTGAAATACGTAAAGCCATGCCGACATAAAACAAAGATGACGTTTTAGTTTTAAACGGATAGAAATACACCTTAAAGTGCCTTAAACACATTAAAAACGGTGTTAGTTAATAAAAAAAGCCCCTATAATCCAGTCTAAAATTCAGTAACATAACTTTTCATAACATTAACCACACTTTAAACCTAATATAAACATAACAGAGTGTTGTTAAATAGAAAAATAGAACACAATAAATCATATATGTAAATTAAACATAACATAGTATTGTTAAATAGAAAAATGGAACACGATAGATCATATACGTAAATTCTATGTAAAAAACAAGAGCTGCTACCGCACATCTGTGCTAAACCAAGATAAGCACGAAAAAATTACCATAGAATCATGTTTGTAGCTGATTAAATAATTCATAATTTAGTGTACTGTATCGAGACTGCTGTTAAATACTGCTTTTAGCAAATACTACTGCTACAGGTACTACTTTTACCAAATACTAATACTACAAATATTAATACTACATTACCCTCTTCGGCTACCTTTACTCCTACTTCTACTCAGACGCTGAAAACTCTTAACATCACAACACAGACTGTAACACCTCACCCTCAAGGCTGACTACACCACAAAATAAATAACTTTACTATAACAAGGCTCTCTCATCTCTCTGATCAACCCATTCCAACCCCCACATTCCCCATCCTGACGGGCCTCTCTGGGCTCCTCCTGGGGCTCCTCCTGCCCAGGGGCAGAGCCTGAGCTGCTGCTGGAGCTGTGGGAGCACCGTGGGACTCCCCACGGATACCCTGGAGCTGCTCCAGCTTTGCCCCTGGGGTGCCCAGAATGAGGATTTTGGGGTACCCAGCTCCTGGATGAGGCTGGGGGCATTGGGAATGTAAAATCCACCCCTTGCTCAGCATCAGGGAGAGCCGAGCAGAGCTGGGGGTGAAATAATGAAGTTTTGCTTTGTTTTGGAGGGTGTTGGGGGCTGGCTGTGTCCCACAGGTCCCTCTCCAGGCCCTGAGGGGGTTTGGGGGATCCCTCTGCTGTAAGGAGATGTTCCTTAAACACCATCCCAGTGGGGGATCCCCATTTCCTCTGAACAGTGGGAGAACGTGCCAAAAATCCCAGTTTTTAATAATTGACATTACCTCATGATTCCTCAAATTTGGGTTTTAAGCCCCCCCCAAAAACCTTGGGGTCTTATTTTTGGGTTTTGGGAGGGGGTGAGGGGTTGAGTACCTCAGTTTCCCCCTCCTCAGCAGGATCCAGAGGGTGCTCCCGATAACTAAATGTATCTTAAACACCCTCCTGGTGCAGGATCCTCATTTCCTCCAAACAGCTGGAGAACACCCCAAAATCCCACTTTTAAATAAACTACAACCCAAACGAAGGTTTTATGCCCTAAGAAAAACTTGGTGTCATTTTGCTGGGTTTGGGGAGGGGGTGAGGGGTTGTGTGCCTCAGTTTCCCCAGTAATAACGGGATCCAGAGGATGCTCCCAATAACCAAATCTGCCTTAAACACATCCAGGTGGGGAATCCCCATTTCTTCCAAACAGCAGGAAAACACTCCAAAAAATCGCCTTTTAAATAAATCAGTGTTACTCCACCACACCCCAGATTGAGGTTTTATGCCCGAAAAAAAGCCTTGGAGTGTTGTTACTGGGTTCGGGAAGGGGGCGAGGTGTTGTGTGCCTCAGTTTCCCCCGCAATAACGGGATCCAGAGGACGCTCCTAATTAATGCTCCAAACACGACTTAAACACATCCAGGTGGGGCATCCCCATTTCCTCCAAACAGAGCGACAACACCCGAAAAACCCCGTTTTGTTTTTTTTT